>CM053149.1:35784312-35956812 GCA_028571685.1 Heterohyrax brucei
TCAGTTTTGATGAATTAATTGTTGTAAGTTTAGGATCAAAATGTCCCTGAGTGACAAGAGCAATTAAGTGCTTGACTACTAGCCAAAAGGATGTCAGTTTGAAACCACTCAGAGTCATTTTGGAAGATAGGCCTCTTATTTTTCTTAAAGGTCACAGCCTTGAAAACCATGTAAAGCAGTTCTACTTTGCATACACGGGTTTGCCATGAGGTAGAATTAGATTCACCATGAGTTGGAATCAATTTGCAGAAGATCTCTTTAAAGTCTCAAAAAGCAAAGATGTCACGATGTCACTTTGACCACTAAGGTGGACATATTCCAAGCCATGGTGTTTTCAGTTGTGTCATATGCATGCAAAAGCAGAAGAACTGATGTATTTAAAATGTGGTGTTTGGCAATGAATATTGAGTATAATGAAAGCTAGTCAGTTTCAGAAGAAACATAACCAGAATCCCCCTTAGAAGCAAGGATGGTGAGATTTCAGCTCTCTTGTTTTGGACATGTCATCAAGAAAGGCTAATCACTAGGAAAGGACATCATGTTTGGCAAAGTGAGGGTCAGAGAAAATGAGAGAAGCCTTCAATAAGATTAATTGACATAGTGGCTGCAGCAATGGGCTTGTCAGGGATTGAATTATGTTCCCCTCAAAATGAGTGTGGCTGGTATTGTGTGATGTTCCTCCACGCTTTAAATCCTGCCTTTATGATGTTAATGAAGGAGGATGGACAGCAGTTGTGTTGATGGGGCGGGATTCAGGATTGTTTTGTGTCTTGAGGCAGTCTTTGAGATGTAAAGGAAAAATGGTAGCAGAAACATCTGGGGACCTTATACCACCAAGACATTGTGCTGGAAGTTGAGCATGTCCTTTGGAAAAGACCAGGACCCCTGTGCCTCAGAAGTTTCCAGTTCAGGGGAAGATTGACAACAAGAATCTTCCTCCAGATATAGCAAAGAAAGCTTTCTCCTGGAGCTGATACTCTGAATTTGGACTTCTAGTTTACTGCACTGGTACAAAATACAATTTCTGTCCCCACCCCCCAGGAATTCATTGTTTTATTTATCGATTTATCCAAAGTGACTAGATGACATCTTGTCCCAAGATAGACTTTCTATAAATATTGTTGAATGAATGAAGGAGGCAGTTTATTTTTCAAACATTTTATGGACTGTCCATTAGGCACCAAACACTCCTAAGTATAATCATATTCCTTTAATGCTTCAACAAATTAAAAATGTTGTAAATGAATTATAATTATTATTGTTTTATTGATGACATTCTGAAACATTAAGAACTAGTTTAACATTATGTAACATGTTATGATAGAATTGTATTTCACCATCTGCTGAGTGTAAGTTCAAACTTTTATCTCTGTTTTCCAGTTCTCAATAATATTGAGTCAATTTGGTAAGTCTGTAGTTATAAGAGAGTTCATGGAGATAATATTAAAATATAGATACCAATGAGAATGACCTAAGTAGTTCTTAACACCTATCTTTACAGTATTTTGTTAAGTTTCAGTAGTCAGTACTCAGACTAAAATACTGCAGGAAATGTTCTCTTCTATTATGTTAAGCTATCAGACATCAGACTTTCTGCCAGGGATGCATGCTGACTAATATGCAAATTTTTATGTGTGTCATCACATTTATCGGAATAATATCTTTGCACAATGGTTTAAAGACAAATTGTTATGTAAAAATTGCTATATGCATATATATGTACTCATTCTTTCTTTAATTTCACATTCTCTAATTGAGAAATAATACAATGCAAGTCCTCGATATGATTTGTTCATTCCCTTCAGCTCTTAATTTGGTAGCTACATTTTCAGAGTGAACAAGAGGAATATACTGTTCTAAGGAAAGATATTTCCTTGTGCTACATACAGGTTTTAAAATAATTGAACTCTAAAGAAACTGACTGCCAGAAGTGTACTCTTCTGAGCCTAGCCTAGAGAGTTTGTTGCTGTTGTTTGTCTGTTTTTAAAGAAAAGGAACAATGACTGTAGAGTATAAGGTTAAGCAATGTAGGGAGTGATCAGTTTCCCCTCATTTCAGAACCAACTATGGAATATCAAAGCAAGTTCATATTTGGCCAAGTGCTGAAATATGCTGAGCAGGATAATTTTATCCTATATGTTTGATAAAAAAAGATTCATTTCATGTTGTTAGATTTTAAAAGAAGTCATAAACTATGTGTTTTATTCTGTTATTAGAGGCATCCCTTCTTTTTAAAAGGATTTTGGTATATAATGCCACAGGGCTTTTAAAAGGAAAAAGACAATCCACCAAAAGTGGAAAGGGATAATCACCCTGTATTGCACAGCATTTCTCTCACTGCTTCAGGTGAAAACTGTAAACAAGCAATCCTAAAAACACAAAGAAAAGGTGTGACATTTGCTTAACCAAGAATGACTTAAAGTGAGGAAGATTAAAATTTAAAGAAGACAAATGAAGTAAAGTGGGAAAAAGATAAAGGATAAGATTTGATCTCTGATTATTATTATTATTTTTTCCCGTAGGTCTTCTTTTAATGCTCTATCATTCAGACACAGTGATAATTGAGAAATATCTTGGATGAAAATTCTTATAGTCCTTAGTAGTTTTTTCTCTTTGACCATTTATTTATCTTTTCGTTTTTTAACTTTAAAAAAATTTTATTAATTGCAGTAAGAATAAAATTTCTAAAATCTCATCTATGATAAACCCTCAGCTCCCCAGCCACCCATGTAGCTAACACAGTCGTTTTCTCCTGTGGATAATTCTCTTGTTAAGTCCTTATAACAGGGGTCTTATACAAAATCTGTCCTTTTGACACTGACTAATTTCACTCAGCATGATCTCTTCCAAACGAGACCATGTTATGAGATGTTTTCTAAAATTGTTGTTGTTTTTTTATCATAGCATAGTGTTCCATTGAGTATAAGTACCATAGTTTGCTCATCCATTCACCTGTTGATGGACATCAGGGTTGATTCCAACTTTTTGCTATTGTGGACTGTGCTGCAACAAACGTCCGTGTACATGTGTCTGTTCATGTGACAACCTTTGTTTCTGAAGGATAAATTCTGAGCGGTGGAATTACAGGATCAAACAGTATATCTATCTCCAGCTTTTTAAGGAAGTGCCAGACAAAGAGGTTGTACCATTTTGCAATCCCACCAGCAGTGTAGGAGAGTCCCAATTTCTCCACAGCCTAGCCAGCATTTGTTGTTTTGTGTTTTCTGGATGATGGCCAAACTTGTTGGGGTGAGATGGTATCTCACTGTAGTTTTGATTTGAATTTCTTTAATAGCGAATGATTGTGAGCATGTCCGCATGTGTTTTTTGTCTGCCTGGATCTCCTCTTCAGAGAAGTGTCTGTCCATCTCCTTTGTCCATCGATTAATTGGATTATTTCTCCTTTTCCTGTTGATGTTTTGTAATACCTTATAGGTTATGGAGATCAGATGTTGGTCTGACATAGAGTTGCCAAATATTATTTCCCATTCTGTAGGTAGTCTTTTAATTCTTTTGATGAAGTCTTTGGATGAGCAAAAGTGTTTGATTCTTAGTAGTTCTTGTTTATCTATTTTCTGTTGAATGTGCTTTCTTCATCAGATTTTGAAGTTTGTCTACAGTGTGTATTATTTTATCTTGGATGAGCTTTATCATTTTAGATTTTATATTTAGGTCTTTTATCCAGTTTGAATTGGTTTTTGTGTAAGGTGTGAGATCTGGGTCTTGTTTCAATTTTTTTTGCAGATGGATATCCAATTTTGCCAGCACCACTTGTTAAAGAGACCCCAGTTTAAAATCTTGGGGCCTTTGTCAAGTATCAACAGTTCATAGGAGGATGGTAGCATCTCTGGGGTCACAACTCTGTTCCATTGATATATCTGTCTCTTTGTGTACCAGTACCAGGCTGTTTCGACAACAGTGGCAGTGTAATAGGTTCTAAAGTCAGGTAGTGGGAGGCCTCCCAGTGTGTTCTTCTTCTTCAGTAGTGCTTTACTTATCCGGGGCTTCTTCGTTTTCCAAACAAAGTTGATGATTTGTTTCTCCATCTCATTAAAAAATGTTGCTGAAATTTGTATAGGGATTGCATTATGTAAGCAGACTGCTTTGGGCAAAATAGACATTTTCACAATGTTGAGTCTTCCTATCCATGAGCAGGAGAGATTACACTATTTATGTCAGTCTCTCTTAGTTTCTTGTAATAAGGTTTTGTAATTCTCTTGGTAAAGACTTTTATTTCTCTAGTTAGATTTATTCCTAGATATTTTATCTTCTTGGGGGCTATAGTAAATGGAATTGATTTGGTGATTTCTTCTTTAATAATCTCACTGTTGGTATAAAGGAATCTTACCAATTTACTTATGTTTATCTTGTATCCCGTTTCTCTGCTAAATTCCTCTATTAGTTCCAATAGTTTACACATGGCTTCCTTTGGATTCTTTGTACAAACAATCATATCATCTGCAAAGAAGGAGATTTTTACTTCTTCATTGCTGATACAGATGCCCTTTATGTCTTTGTCTTGTCTAATTGCTCTGGCTAGAACTTCTAGCACAATGTTGAATAGAAATGGTGAGAGTGGGCATCCTTGTCTAGTTCCCGTTTTCAAAGGGAATTTTTTCAGTCTTTTACCATTAGGGATGATGAAGGCAGTTGGCTTTGCATAGATGCTACTGATTGTGTTGAGGAATTTAACCTCTATTTCTATTTTTCCGAGAGTTAAGCATGAATGGATGTTGAACTTTGTCAAATGCCTTTTCTGCATCAATTAAAAAAATCAGGCAATTCTTATCTTTTGTGTTATTAATGTGGTTGATTGCATTTATTTTTTTCTGATGTTGAACCAGCCTTGCATTCCTGGAATGAAACCAACTTGATCATGATGAATGATTTTATTATATGCTGTTGAATTCTATTGGATAGAATTTTGTTGAAGGTTTTTGCATCTAGATTGATGAGCGATATTGGTCTGTAATTTTCTTTTTTTGTGGAATCTTTCCCTGGCTTTGGTATCAGGATTATGCTGGCTTCATAGACTGAATTTGGGAGTACTCCATTCCCTTTCTATGGTGTGAAATAGCCTCAATTGTATCAGAATTAACTCTTCTCTAAAAGTTTGGTAGAATTCTCCAGTGAAACCATCTGGGCCAGGACTGTTTTTTGGTTGGTAGATTTTTAATGACTTTTTCAATCTCTTCTTTTGTGATAGATTTATTAAGTTGATCTACTTCTCCTTGTGATAGTCTTGGTGAGTCATATGAATCTAGAAATTTGTCCGTTTCCCCTAGGTTTTCAAACCTGTTAGAGTACAGCCTTTCATTGTATTCTGTTATGATATTTTTGATTTCAGCTGGATCTGTTGTAACGACTCCCATCTCATTCCTTAGTTGCATTATTTATATCTTCTGCTGTTTTTCTTTTGTAAGTTTAGCCAGTGGTTTATCAATTTTGTGATCTTTTCAAAGAACCAGTTTTTTATTTTGTTTTATTTTTCAATTGCTTTTCTATTTTCTCATTCATTCAGTTCTGCTCTAATCTTTATAATCTGTTTTCTTCTGGTACCTGAGGGGTTCTTCTGCTGCTCCATTTCTACTTGTTCAAGCTGTAAGGTTAATTCTCTAATCTGGGCCCTTTCTTCTTTCTGGATGTGTGCAGTTTATAGAGATAAACTGACCTCTGAGCACTGCTTTTGCTGTATCCCCTAGATTCTGGTAGGATGTGTTTTCATTCTTATTTGATTCCATAGATTTCTTTATTTTGTCCTTAATTTCTTCTATAACCCAAGACTTTTTGAGCAAAGTGTTGTTCAGTTTCCATAAGTTTGAATTACTACCTATGAATTTTCTGTTATTGATTTCAACGTTTATAGGTCTATGGTCTGAGAAGATACTTTGCAGTAAATCAGTGGTGTGGATTTTATAGAGAATTGCTTTATGACCTAACTCATGGTCTATTCTGGAAAATGTTCTTATGTGCATTGGAGAAGAAGGTGTAGTTATCTGCTGATGGATGAAAACATCTGTACATGTCTATAAGGTCAAGTTGGTTGATTGTTGCAATAAGATCTTCTGCATCTTTACTGAGTTTTTTCTGGATGATGTATTCATAACTGAAAGGGGAGTGTTGAAATCTCCAACTATTGCTGTGGACTGATCTATCTCAATTTTCAGTGTTGTCAGTATTTGTTCAGTGTATTTAAGTGCTCTGTTATTGGGTGCATAAATACTTAATATTGTTAAGTCTTGCTTGAGCATTGAACCCTTCAGCAATAAATAGGGGCCATCCTTTTCCACAATAGTGGATTTTACATTAAAATCTAGTTTATCTGAGATTAGTATTGCCACACCTGCTCTTCTTCTTTAATGTATTGTTAGCTTGGTATATATTATTCCACCCTTTAATTTTCAATTTGTTTGTATCTTTAAGTCTAAGACGTGTTTCTTGTAAGCAACATATAGATGGGTCATGTCTTTTGATCCAGGATGTCGCTTGTTGTCTCTTTACAGGAGCATTCAGTCCATTTACACTCAGTGTAATTATTAATAGGCATGTGCTCAGTGCCATCATTTTGATGTAATTACTTTTATGTTGATGTTTTCTATATTGCTCTTAATGTTCTGTTCTGGCACATTCTTCTTTGTGGATTGTTTCAGTGTTCATTTTGTGTTTGCTGAAACTTCTGTATTGCATTTCTTATTTTAATACAATGTATTGTTAATTTGCTTCATGGCTACATGTATTATCCCTCTTAACGTACTAAGATTAAACCCGGTTTTAACTACTGCATAACTCTGAAGCTTCTTCTTTGTCTAAAACAACTATAACTACTGTAATGTATCTCTCTTTTAATATGATGGTATTATAGTTGTCATGATATGATCACAAATTCTCTCATTATAGTACTGTAGCCTTGATTAAGTTTTGTAACTTCCCTAACTGATTAGAATTTTGCATGATGTGTCCTAAATTGTCACCTTAAATATTCATTTAATGGTTCTGTTTTTCTGCGGAGAAAACTTCTTTCAATATTTCATGTAATTTTGGTTTAGTTTTTACAAAGTCTCTAAATTTCTCTTTATCTTCAAAAGTCTTAATTTCACCATTATATTCATGAAGTTTTTCTTGTTCAGGGCTTTGAATGTGTCTGTCTACTGTTTTCTAGCCAGCATTGTTTCTTCAGAAAGGTCAGATGAAAGCCTACAAGGTCTCCCTCAGAGTGTTAGCTTTATTTTGAGCCTTGGTGCCTTCAGAAGCATCTGTTTATGTTTTAACTTATTAAGCCTGATTATAATATGTCTTTGTGTCTTTCTTTTTGGGCTTAGCTTTTGTGGTGTTGGATAAACATCTTGGATACCTATGTTCTCTTTGCTCGTAATTTCAGGAAAGTCTTCTGTCAGCATCTCTACAGCAATATTCTCATTATTGTCATTAGTCCCCCGTTGTTCAGGAACTCCAATTAAAGGTAAATTATTCCTCTTAATGGAATCCTACATGTTTCTTAATGTTTCTTCATTTTTCTTATTTCTTTTCTCTGATTTCACCTTACAAATGCTTCTGTCAGTTGTTCTGTCTTCAAGGTCACTGAGTCCAACTTCTATCTGTTTAGTCCTACTCTTCTGGCTTTGGATTGAATTATCTAACTCTGTAATTTTGTTATTGATCTGATGTATTTCAGATAGTTGATGTTCCATCAGTTCAAATAGCATACTAAATTTTTCATTTTGTTCTACTGCATTTG
Source organism: Heterohyrax brucei (assembly GCA_028571685.1). NCBI lineage: Eukaryota > Metazoa > Chordata > Mammalia > Hyracoidea > Procaviidae > Heterohyrax > Heterohyrax brucei. The sequence goes on from CM053149.1 coordinate 35,792,048, forward strand.
TTTAATCTCTAGGAGGGTTCTACATATAAATATTTTGTGTTCAACCTCCAATAGATTCAGACAGTCTTCTTCATCTGGGAAATTTTTTGAATCTTAGTTTTGGGAATTTTCTGGAGCATTTGAAGGCTGCTTCTTTAAATGATTAATTATGATCTGCTGCCTGCATGCCATCTAGACACTGTTTGATTTCTCTGGTATTGAATCTAACAGAATTGTTGGTCACCACCTGTTTCTAATAATCTAGTGATTTGCCCCAGGTGGACTCTAGGGGGTGGAAGATTCTGCTTATTGGGTTGCAAAGAGGCTGCTCTACTTACAGAGAAACTAGGGGCTGTCAGCCAACTCTACAATGTGGGTCAGAGAAGGGTGGGGGGAAAAGCTGCTGAGCCTCTCAACAGACAGATCTCCAGGTAAATACATAGGTCTCTTAGCCTTAAACATAAACTTCACTTTTATGCAGGGAGCTGTCCATGTGTTGAACTAGGAACTATCCAATGTGCTGGCCTGAACAGACAGTCAGGAGCAGCAGACTCCACCTACCAGGTGATAATGAAAGTACATTACTGGCTGTTCACAGAAGCTGCAGTTCTCCGATACCATGAAACAGCAGATGAGGAGGTCAGATGGCCACTGGCTCATCTTTGAGAGGGGAAGATTAGTTTGATACTGGTGCCTAGTCAAATATGCTAGATCCTAGGACTCCCCAAATGTTCAGTGTTCCATCCAAATATCACCCAGGCCTCAGTTCTCTGAGGCAAATCAGGAGATGTGTGTCTACTCCACTATCTTTTAATGATCTCTAAAAAAATTTCACTTTTTAAAGTCATCCACTTGCGGTATTTCTATTAAAGCAGTACTAGCTAAGGCAGTGCTCAAATATAAAAATGATTGGGAGGGTTTTTCAAGATCAAGCAATACTTTGCTGTGTTATACTTGAGGTCACTGTGCGCTGGAACTACTTGGTGGCAACTACCAACATTATCTGGTAATAACGTTTTTTTCATGTTTAATCTTATTAGGCATTATTATTACTATGTTATACAGTTAGTGTACAATTCCCCATATATTTCCACTCTATTTTCACTTTATGCCTTTCATCTGTGATCACTGTTCACAGTGTGTGCTATAGAAAGTTTTTCAGTGAGGGTCTACTGATGATATTTTTCAGTAATTTACGTGTCTCCAAATGTCTTTATCTTCTCTCTTCAAAGTTATTTTTGCTGAATATAAAATGATAGGTTACAGGTTTTTTCCCCTTTTGGGACCTTGAAAAGCTCATTCACTTGTCTTCTAGCTTCTATTGTTTCTGTTCAAAGTCAGTTGTCAGTCAAAGTGACACTCCTATGAAGATATGTCTCTATTTCCACTGATTCATTTAAGATTTTCTCTTTGACTTAGTTCCCTTCGAATTTTCTATGATTTGTCAAAAGGGAATATTTCTTTTTACTTGGAATTCTTTGGGCTTCTTTAATCTGTATACTGATGTCTTCAATGAGTCTTGATAATTCTTAGCCATTTTCTCTTTGTATATTACCCCCATTCCTTCCTTTATGTCTTCTTGTCTGCTAACATTCCAATCAAATTCCAATCAAATATGTTAGATATTTTCAGTATTTCTTCAACTTTTACTCTTTGTTTTATTTTTCTTCTCTGTGTACTATATTCTGATCATTTCTTTTGATATCTTCCAACCCAAAAGGCCTGGTTTCTGCCTTATCTAACATGCTGCTGAGGATATACATTGAGCCATTTATTTTTTATTACTGTATTTCTAGAAGTCCGACTCGACGGCACTTGGCTGGCATTTCTAGAAGTTCTATTTAGTTATTTCCTGAATTTGCTTTGATACTTTTTAATGTTTTAAATTAATAGGTTTATTACAGCAGGTTTATGTTTGTGGAAAAATTGAGCAAAAAGTACAAAGAGTACCCACATATCCTATTTCCTGCTACCTACATTTTCTCTTTTCACAAGTAGACTGCCAGGTCATTTTCTTAGCCTGTCTTAGTCTGGAAGCTCAGCTCAAACCTGCCCACCATGAATGACTCTGCTGGTACCTGAATACCAGTGGCATAGCTTCCAGCATCCATTAATAATCAAAATGTGGAATGTATGAAAGAATGAATCCAAGAAAACTGGAAATTGTTGAAAATGAAATGTAATGCACAAACATTGATATCCTAGGTATTAGTGAGCTGAAATGAATTGGTATTGGCCATTCTGAGTCAGATAATCACATGGTCTACTATGCCAGGAATGAAAACTTGAAGAGAATGGTGTGACATTCATCATCAAAAAAAACATTTCAAGATCTGTCCTGAAGCACAATGCTGTCAGTGATAGGATAACATCTATATGCCTACAAGGGAGGCCAGTTAATACTATTATTCAAATTTATGCAGTAACACTAAGACCAGAAATGAAGAAATTGAAGATTTTTACCAGCTTCTGTAGCCAGAATTGATCACACATGCAATCAAGATGTGCTGATGTGCTGATAATTACTGGTGATTGAAATGAAAAAATTGTAAACAAAGAAGGACCAGTAGTTGGAAAATACAGCCTTGGTGATAGAAATGATGCCAGAGATCACATGACAGAATTTGGGCAAGACCAATGACTTCTTGAGTATAAATATCTTTTTTTTACCAATGTAAACGATCACTATATATATGCCAGATGAAATACACAGGAATCAAATCAACTACATCTGTGGAAAGAGGAAATGGAAAAGATCAATATCATCAGTCAGAACATGACCAGGTGCTGACCGTGGGACTGACCATCCATCGCACATAGCCAAGCCAAGTGCACATATGCAAGTTCAAATTGAAAGTGAAGAAAATTTAAATAAGTCCACAAAAGCCAAAGTATGACCCTGAGTATATGCCTCCTGAGTTTAGAGACCATCTCAGGGATAGGTTTGTTGTGCTGAATACTTATGAATGAAGACCAGGTGAGTTGTGGAATGACATCAAAGACATCATCCATGAAGAAAAGAAGAGATTGTTAAAAAGATAGGAAAGAAAGGAAAGACCAAATTGGATGTCAGAAGACACACTGAAACTTGCTGTTGAATGTTGAGTAGCTAAAATAAAAGGAAGAAATGATGAAGTAAAAGAACCGAACAGAAGATTTCAAAGGGCAGCTGGAGAAGACAAAGTAAAGTATTATAAGTACAACATGTGCAAAGAGTTGAAAACCAAAAGGGAAGAACATTCTGTGTGTTTCTCAAGCTGAAAGAATTGATGAGAAAAATTCAAGCCTCAAAGTGCAATAGTGAAAACATCAAATGACTAAGGAAGTATCAAAACAAAATGGAAGAAATACACAGAGTAACTATATCAGAAAGAATTGGTTGACATTCAACCATTTCAAGAGGCGGGATATGATCAAGAACAAATGGTACCAAAAGAAGTCAAACCTCTGTTGAAGGCACTGGCAAAGAACAAGGTTCTAGGAATTGATGGAATATCAACTGAGGTATTTCAGCTGACAGATACAACACTGAAAGTGCTCACTCTCCTATGTCAAGAAATCTGTAAGATAGCTGCTGCCTGATCAACTGACTGGAAGAAGTCCATATTTACGTCTATTTCCAAGAAACGTGATCCAACCAAATGCAGAAATTATCAATTAATATCATTACTATCACAAGCAAGTAAAAGTTTGCTCAAGATCATTCAAAAGTGACTACAAACAGTGTGTTGACAGGGAACTTCCAGAAATTCCAGCTGGATTCAGAAGAGGATGTGGAACCGGAGATATCATTGTTGACGTCAGAAGGATCTTGACTGAAAGCTGAGAATATCAGAAAGCTATTTACTTGTGTTTTATTGTCTATGAAAAGGCATTCAACTTTGTGGCTCATAACAAATTATGGATAACATTTCAGAGAATGAGAATTCCAAGATACTTTATTGCGTTCATGAAGAATCTGTACATGGATCAAGAGGCAGTTGTATGAACAGAACAAGGGGACAGTGCATGGTTTAAAGTCAGGAAAGGTGTTAGGGTTATATTCTTTACCACACCTTTTCAATCCTTATACTGAGGAAATAGTCTCAAAACCTGGACTGTGTGAAGAATGAGGCATCAGGATTAGAGAAAGACTCATTAACAATCTGAATTATGTAGATAACATAACCTTGCTTCCTGAAAATGAAGAGGATTTGAAATACTGTCTGATGAAGATTAAAGGCCATAGCCTTCAGTATGGATTGCACCTCAACATCAAGAAACAAAAATCCTCACAACTAGACCAGTAAGCAACATTATCAAAAATGGAGAAAGAATTGAGGCTGTCAAGGATTTCAGTTTACTTTTTTCCATGATCAATGCCCATGGAAGCAGCAGTGAAGATATCAAAAGATGCGTTGCATTGGGAAAATCTGCTGCAAAAGAACTCTTTAAAGAGTTGAAGAGTAAAGATGTCACCTTGAAGACCAAGATGCACATGATCGAAGCCATGGTATCTTCAATTGCATCATATGCATAGGAAAGATGGACAATGACTAAGGAAGACAAAGAAGAAATTATACCTTTGAATTGTGGTGTTGGAGAAGAATACTGAATACACTGTGAATTGCCAAAAGAACAAAAATATCTGTCCTGGAAGAAGCACAACCAGAGTGCTCCTTGTAAGCAAGGATGGTGAGACTGTGTCTTAGATATTTTGGACATGTTGTCAGGAGGGATAAATCTGTGGAGTAGGACACTGTACTTGGTAAAGTAGAGGGTCAGGGACAAAGAGGAAGACACTCGACAAAATGGATTAACACAGTGACTGCAACTGTGGGCTTAAGTATAAAAATCATTGTGGCCCAGGACTGGGCAGTGTTTTGTTCTGTTGTGCTTAGGTTTGCTATGAATTGGAATGGACTCAATGGCACCTGTCAACAACTACCATACAGTTTCTCCTGCATTAATGTGGAATGTTTGTGACAACTGATTAACTTACGTGGTTAAATTATTTACTAAAATCCGTAGTTTACCTTAAAGTTCTCTCATTATTTAGCACTGTTCTAAGTATTTATTTGTTTTATTGTTGTAAAACATACATATAGCACAACGTTTGCCAGTTCAACCTTTCTTACATATACAGTTCACTAATGTTGGTTGCACATGTGCAACAATCATGGTGTGTAACAGTTCTAAGAATTCAAATACATAAAGTTATATATGTACAATTAAAATATCATACAGAATAATTTCACTGTCCTAAAAATATCCTATGCTCCATCTGTTTACTCTTACCTCCCATGCTGACCAGTTCTTCGGCAACTTCTAATCATTTTACTTTCTCTATAGTTTTGCCTTTTGCAGAATGTCATACAGTTGGAAACAAAGCATGTAGACTTTTCAGACTGGTGTCTTTCACTCAGTAATATGCTTTTTAGGTTCCTCTAGTGTTTTTTAGCTTGGCAGCTCATTTCTTTTTATCAGCCCTCTTTTATAGCATAAAGTGAAGAGAGGTGGGGGGAGAAAAAAATCAATTCAGAATTCCCCTTGAGTAGTTAGATCAACTTTTTCTTCTCCTTGAATTAAGTTTACTAATGATTTCTCAGAAAAGAAGCTGATGGGCCAAGATGGACCCCAGGTGATGTCACAGATCATCCTGTTGGCAGGCATTAGTTTACCAAGAAAACATGTCCCTTTTCGGTTTTCAGGTAGTAACCAGTAGAATTATTTTTTATTATTGTATTTTAGATGAAAGTGTACAGAGCAAATTAGTTTCTTAATAAATAATACATGTACTGTTTTGTGACATTGGTTGCCCTGTCCATGGCATGTAAACACTCTCACCTCCTCTACCTGCGGTTCCCTGTTACCAGTGTTCCTGTCTTCTCCTGCCATCTTGTCATTGCACCTAGTCTAGTGTGTCCATTTAGTCTCGTTTTGTTTTATGGGCCGATCTGATTTTTGGATGAAAGGTGATCCTCAGGAGTGACTTCAGTACTGAGTTAAAAGGGATTCCAGGAGCTCTAATCACACGTTTTCCAGGCTGTTTTATTTGTGGTCCATTACTTCTTTGGGATAATCTTTCCCTTGTGTCTTTAGTTTTGTTCATTCTCTTGTGCTCCATATGGGGTGAGACCAGTGGAGGATCTCAGATGGCCACTGTCAAGCTTTTAAAATCCCAGATGCCACTAACTAATGTAGAATAGAGAATATTTTCCTTATAAACTACATTATGCCACTTGAGCTAGATGTTTTATAAGACCATGGTCCCCACAGCCCTCAGCCTAGTAATTCAGTAATTCAGGGAGTTTGGGTGGGTCTGTGAAGCTTCCATGACTTTGCTTTAGTCAAGTTGTGCTGGCTTCCCCAATATTGTGTGCTATCTTAGCCTTCAGCTTAGTTACCAGTTATCTATTGTCTGCTTAGTGTTTCTGCCTCTGCATGATTCTGTCCCCTTGTAACCATCAAAGATTGTTTCTTTTTGCAAGTGTCGTACGTTGAATTGTGCTCCCCCCAAAAATGTGTGTAGCAATTTGGTATTTTATGATTGCCCTTCATTTTGTAACTTTTTATGCTGTAAATCCTAATCTTTGCCTGTGATTAATAGATTGGATTGTGTTAAAGAGGACTGTAGTGGGACCATAACACCCTTGGAAACCCTGGTGGCATAGTGGGTTGAGTGCTGCATCTACTAACCAAAAGTTCAGCAGTTCAAATACGCAGTTGCTCCTTGCAAACTCTATGGGGCAGTTCTGCTCTGATCTTTAGGGTCACTTTTAGTTGGACCTGACTTGATGGCAGTGGGTGGGTAACACCCTTATTGAGGGAGTTTCCTTGGAGTATGTCTTGTATCACCTTTTATCCTACAAGAGGTTAAAGGAAAGGGAAGCAGGCAGAGAACTGGAGATCTCTTCTCATCGAGAAATCAGTACAAGGAGCAGAGTGTGTTCTAAGGCCCGAAGTTCTTGTGCTGAGATGGTCTTAGACCAAAGAAAGACTGAGGTAAGGTGAGGACTTTCCTCCAGAACAGTCAGAGAGGGTTTGTCCCCCTGGAGCTGGTACACCACATTTGGTCTTGCAACCTACTGGACTGTATAAGAATAAATTTTTCTTTGTTAAAGACTTCCACTTGTGGTATTTCTGTTAGAGCAGTACCAGATGACTAAAACAGTGTGTAAACCTTTTTATGAGTTTTTACGGTAGTGGTCCTTTCTTAATCAGCTTATTTCACTAAGCATAATACCTTCCAGATTTATCCAAGCTGTGAGATATTTTGCAGATTCATCATTATTCTTTATCATTGCTTGATATTCCATTGTCGGTATGCACCATAGTTTGTTCATCCATTCATCTATTGATGGACACTTAGGTTGTTTCCATCCTTTTCTTACTGTGAATAATGCTGCATTGAACACGGCTGTGTATACACCTAGTAATGAGACTGCTCTTTTTCTCTAGAATGTTTTCCTAGGAGTGGAATTGCTGGATCATACAGTATTTCTGTTTCTAGTTTTTGAAGGAAGTATCATATTGTTTTTCAAAATGATTGTATCATTTTTGCATTTCCGTGCTGAAGTGATGGTATGTCATTGTGGTTTTGATTTGCGTTTCTCTAAATGGCTAGTGATCTTGAGTGTTTCCTCATGTGTGTGTTAGTTGCCTGAAAATCTTCTTAGGAAGTGTCTGTTCATATCCTTTGTACAAGTTTTAATTGAGTTATTTGTCTTTTTGTTGTAGAGATGCTGAATTTTCCCGCAGAGTTTAGAGATTAGACCTTTGTCAGATATGTAATTGTTAAGAATTTTTTTCTAGTCTGTAAGTTCTCTTTTTACTTTTCAGTGAAGTCTTTTGATGAGCAGAAGTATTTAGTTTTTAGAAGATTTCTATTAGCTAGCTTATCTTCTGAAGTTTGTATGTTATTTACGATTTGTGTTTTATCTATGCTATGGATTAGGGTGTATAGCATTGACCCTATTTTTCCTTCTATGGTTTTGGTTTTATTTTATTTTGTTTTATATTGAGGTCTTTGATCCAGTGCAAATAAGTTTTTGCGTATGCTTTCTTGTTTCATTTTTCCATAGATGGACATCCGGTTTCAGTAGCATCATTTGTTAAAAAGACTAGAAATTCTCCATCTGACAGTCTTTGGGCTCTTGTCAAAGGTCAGGTGACCATAGGTAGATGGATTGACATCTGGGTTCTCAATTCTGTTCCATTGGTCAATGTCTCTGTCTGTGTACAAGTACCAGGCTGTTTTGATTTTGTAACTACATGGTAGGTTATAAGGCCAGGTAGACTTCTTCAGTAGTGCTATACTTATTCAGAGCCTCTTCCCTTTTCATGTAAATTCATTGATTATTTTTCATTTCTTTAAAGAACACTGTTGGTGTTTGGACTAGAATTGTGTTGTGTTTGTAGACTGTTTTGGATACAATTGACATTTTTGCAATGTTGAATCTACCTACCTCATGAGCATTGTATGTTTTTCCCTTTATGTAGGTTTCTTTTGGTTTCTTGCAGCAGTGTTTTGTAATTTTCTCTTTATACATCTTTTATACCTCTGGTTAGGTTTATTCCTAATTAAAAAGTTTTCTAGGCACTAATGTAAATGATACTATTTTCCTGATTTCCTTTTTGTAATTCTCTTTATTAGTGTATAGGCATTCAGCTGATTTCTGTATATTTATCTTCCATCATGCTCCTCTGTTGAATCTTTCCATAACTTCCAGTAATTTTATTGTGGAGTCTTTTAGATTTTCTATATATAGTATCATATCATCTGCAAATAGGGACAGTTTTACTTCTTCCTTACCAATTCGAATGCCCTCTCTCTTTTTCTTGGCTTATTGCTGTAGTTTTGGAGGAAGGTCCTTGTCATCAATCTTCCATTGGTCTGGGAGCATCTCAGTGCAGGAACATCATATCCAAATTATATGCTCTGCTTCCATTGCTGCTATCTTGGTGGTATGAAGTCTCCATGTCTTTCTGCTCACTTCTCTCTTTCACATTTAAAAGGAGATTGGTTTAAGATACAATCTTAAAGATTGAGTCCTGCCTTATTAACACAACTGCCACAAATCCTACCTTATTAACACAGAGATAAGATTCACAACATATAAGACAATCATATCAGATGACAAAATGATGGATAATCACATAATATTGGAAATCATCGCTTACACAAACAATACACATGTTTTTTGAGACACAGTTCAATCCATGACATGATACCAGCAGAATCAACCTGAAGCTGGGGCTTTATCTGGGTTTTGACCGTGCCTTGGCTTTTTCTTTTTCTCTGTCCTGCTCTGCTTACTCATCAGTTTCCCCTGAGAGTACCTTCTTTAACGAATCACTTGAACTTGGGTCTTTGCTCAAAGTCGGCCTCTTCAACCTTACTAAAGATAAGGCCTACACCCAGTCACAGTCTAATATAGATGGATTCTATTCTTTCTTATCTTTTGGTCTGCTTAATAAGGCAACTCTTTGCACAATTCCAAGATAAATGGTTTTTCTCATTCTCTGAGACTGAATCTCCTTGGGATCCCAGGATACTATTAGGAAAATCTCAAACAAGCCTCTACCCTGGGTGCATTCTGGATTTGCCATTTTTCTCTATGGAGAGACCCAGACATTGATCCAGAATACAAGTATCTGTGGTATCTGCAATTGCCTCTTTGATGCTCTGAAGTTTTGTCTGCCTTGCTAATTATAGTTAGGGTACCTTTCTCATAGTCTCTTTCAGATAGGCAGAGCCTTTGGTAAGTCCCATTTAATGAAATGTAGGTAGGAATGATGTTTCTGCCAGGCCTGACCCTTAAGACCTTCATGTATTGTCTTTCCTCTTGTCAGCAGCTAGATGCAGAGTACTTAATGAAGGGATCTGAGACTCTAGGAATGATAAAGCCAATAGGTTAAAGAAACTTGGTTATCTGAATGACTATGTGAAGCAGAATTCTTTTTACTAATCCTCAGCAGGTTATAATAGGAGTGAAAACTAAACCAAGATTGGTTAAACCACTAAAAATTTGGAGTATTTGTTAAAGCAGTTAGCATTTTTTGAATGTAGGCTCTCATTGTCACTGATGATTTCCTTTGTCCCAGCTTGCTTCTATGCTCAGGGATCAGTTCATTTCTAGCCTTTTGATTTATGAAATCATTCATGTAACAAAAATTTATTGAGTGCTACCCACTATGATAGATAGCAGTGACTAGAAAAAAGTTTGTTTATTCAGTTGCTTCTTTGCCATGATGGAATCCTCCACCATAAACAGATCTATCAGCAAGTAAAGTGAGATCCTCTTTTTTGTTTTCCAGTACCATTATTTTCATCGGTCTAGCATTCTTTTCCTCTTTCAATCTTAGTGACTTTTGAATTATGTTGAAAAAAATAATTCCAGAATCTGCCAAGCCAAGTGCCGTCGAGTCAGATCCGACTCATGGCGACCCTAGTCAGACTATTTTTTCCCTTTCACTTTACTGCGAACGAATCCATTTAAAATGGACTTCATTTATTTTTTCCTATCCCAGACACTATGTGACCTCCAAATTTTACTCTTTTCTTTTTTGAATATTTACTGTGGTCTTGACACAGTTCCAGAAGCTTTGACATTAGAAGGAAACCATTTTCCTGTATAACTCATTTTTATAAATTTCCATGCCACTGTATCTTTGGCTAAGGAATACAGGTGATACAAGAATAATTCCTTCATGAAGATTGTTTGAGGAGGCAACAAAGAACAGTCAGCCTAATGATTGTTCTTTAAGTAACAGTGTCTGTATTCAAGCAAGCTTACACTTGTTTCTCTTGCAGTAATGAGAAGACATTGAGTCCCGAAGATATTCTGTCATCCCCAAATTAATACAAACTGAAGACTTCTTTGGTAAGGGGGATCTCTTATGAAAGACAATCAGAAAAGGCAATGAGTGCATGTGTCTTATTCTAACCACACCCAACTGTGTTTCTTCTCCTTAAGCTAGGAGAACACATAAAATACTCAGTAGAAATAGGTTTTAGTTATGTGTGTTGGTCACCTAGTGCTGCTAGACAAGAAATACCACAAGTGGTATTTAACAAAGAGAAGTTTATTCTCTCACAGTAGAGTAGGCTAGAAGTCTGAATTCAGGGGGCACTAGCCTGTGGGGAAGATTTTTCTGTCTGTCAGCTCTGGAGGAAGTTCCTCGTCATCAATCTTCCCTTGGTCTAGGAGCATCTCAGCACAGAAACCTTAGGCCCAAAGGATGTGCTCTGCTCCTGGCACTGCTTTGTTGGTCGAATGAAGTCTCCACACCTCTGTACTCAATTCTCTCTTTTATATCTCTAAAAAGATTGGTTAATATACTGTCTAATCTTGTAGACCTTGTCAAAATGACTGCCGCTAATCCATCTCATTACATCATAGTGATAGAATTTATAAAACATAGGGAAATCTAATCATATAACAAAATGATAGACAACCATATGACACTGGGAGCTGGGACCTAATCAAGTTTACAGATATTTTAGGGAGACAGAATTCAATCCATGACACCATGCCTCTAGTTAGTATCACGGCAGTTGAATGGTTTCACAGCACTAGATGTGTCATCTATATAATGCCAGGCAATTACATATTTATAAATACATGAACTAGTAACTAAATGTTTCCAGGTGCTCTGTCACCTACTGTCTGTGCAGCCACAACCAGTCCCTTTCCCTATGTCATGAATTAAATTGTGTCCCTCCAAAATATGTGTATCAGTCCAAAAGTAGCTTCTAGATATTGTGTAATTGTCTACCATTTTGTCATTTGAAGTGATTTTTCTGTGTTCATAAATCCTATCACTAAGATGTTAATGAGATGGATTATCTGCAGTTATGTTGATGAGATCTACAGTATTAGCTTGTGACTGAAACCAGTCTCTTCAGAGATATAAAAGAGAGAAATAAGCAAAGAAGCATAGGAACTTCTTACCACAGTAAAGTAGCCCTGGGAGCAGAGCGTGTCCTTGGACCCAGGGTTTCTGCATGGAGAAGCTCCTCAGTTTGGGGGAAGATTGATGAAAAGGACCTTCCTCCAGGATTGACACAGACAGAAAGGCTTCCTCTAGAGGTGGTCACCCTGAGTTTGGACTTGGCATCTTCTAGACTATGAGGTAATAAATTTCTCTTTGTTAAAGGCATCCACTGGTGGTATTTCTGTTATAGCAGCACTAGATAATGAAGACTTCTAAGGTCCTCAGTTTCTTCATCTCCATATATATATATACACACATATATATATATTTTAAAACCTCATAGATTCTAGCTCAAGATTTCTTTTAAATTGTCTGAAAATATTTTTTGAATATCTGCACTGTAAATTTTTCTTGGGAAATAATTAATGTATTTCATATGACTCTCATCTTTGGGATTTGTGACATCAAGCTTAAAGTCTAGAATCTGGACTCTACATTCCCCCTCTCTAAAATGCTTGCTAGCTCTCTATACATCAGTAAATGCATAAGCAATTTTAAGACACTCTGAAAAGTCTTTTTTTTCCCTGAAAAAAATTAGTATATTCGTTAAAGGAAAGTTTAAATTCTTTCAAAATTTTATTAGTGTTTCATGTCTTTTTGTGATAAATTCTCTGGAGGAATAAAACAAAACCCACTGCCATGCAGTTGGGTCTGACTCATAGTGACCCTAATAGGACACTATGACACCTGGCTAATTAGAACTACTTTTGGTTAGCAGGCATAGATAGCACTTAACCACTACACAAGCAGAGTTTCCCTCTTGAGAGCGGGTCCTAGGAAAAGCCAGAATGCTTGGGCAGCAGGAGAAGCCAAGCTCTGGCCCAAATAAGAGTGGAAGTGGTGCCTCACTGATCTTTTGACAGCACACAGGAAAAAATACAAAGAAGTGGAGATTTCAGATAGTTAAGAGAGCCCCATATTTCTGAAGGCTTTGGGAAAAGTTGAGGTTTTCTGCAAAGTCCAAAAAATCTTGATTACAACTCACACGGATTCTGTGTCTATCTTTAACTCGCTGGTAATAGGCAGCCCAGGAGTAACTCTCTGGGCAATGAAATCTAAGGTCTTGAGAGACAAAGATCAGCATGATGCAAACACAGCTCCAACCATAGTCTCTGCTTGCTGAGTGGGAGGTGTTTCTGTGGAATGGGTTGGGCAATTCTGTAACTGCTGAATTCCTCACCCAAATATGACCAACTGTAGGAAACTAGTTTACTCTGGAAAAGAAATATCAGTCATTTAAAATTCTGTAAACTTCCAAAAAGGGGTAGATCTTTGAAGGATCACTAAAATTTTCCTTTTCTCTCTAAGCTCCTCCTTATTACTGACTACAAGACTGTTGGTGGGGGTAGTGAAGGGAGGAAGAGAGACAGGAAAAGAGAGAGAGAACATGAAAGTACACACTTAGTTATCAAGAGGTTTGGACCATGGCTGATTTGAAATATTACTAACCTTGCATTTTCAATTTTGATGCACAACAACCAAGATGCTAATACTTTCCTTAGTTTAAAAAAAATAATTCCTTTCACCGATCTCTTCTAGCCAAAGATTAGGAGAGAGGCTTTAAGAAGATTTAAAAAAAAAAAAAACCAACTTCTGAGCAGCGGAAAAAATGGTTTGTGATTCAGGGGCTTCGGGCAATTCATCATGGAAATTGGGTTTCTTAGCAGACATCGTGTGAATCCTCTCGTCCCTGTCAACTTTTTAATACATTACATTGAGAATGTAAATCGTGTTGGTGAGGGGAGTGAATTAAAAAAGGGAGTAAGGAAAGAAAGAAAGCTTCCCCATTTGGGATCTAGAAGGGAAAAAACAGGAGGCCTATAATTCATATTAACTAAAAATAAAAAGAGTCTATATAAATATATAGATATGTAGATATAGGAGGGAGGAAGTGGGGAAAAGTGAGACAGTAAAATTGAATTAGTTTTATCCTCTTGAAGGATATTTAATTGGTACATTTTTTTTCCTTCAGTTGTTATTCTTTCAAATTTGCTTCTTCAGAACAAGTTAACTTATTTTCTCTCCCAAAATGCAATACAAAGGCTTGAGATCAAGGGTTAAGTAATTGAGAAAAAGGCAGAAAAGAAATGGAATCAATGCTTCCTTATTAGAGAATATTGGTAAGAAGGCTGGAGCTTCTGCCACATCTCTGTTACTGCCAGAATCAGTCAGAGCCCTCGGCTGCCCTCCTCACAACACAGGTATTGTCCAGCCTCATTCATTGCTCATTCTAAAGTTGTTTCACACTGTCTACAACAGTCAACAGTCCACATCAACTAAAGGCTATTGGAGATAGGATTAGTAAACACATTGTCTGCTGGCCTTATAGAAGGCTGTTCTGCTTGTCTTTTTTTTCACTCAGCACAATTCTCAGTCATTGTGGTGCTCCTATGCATTTCTCACCAAAATTGGTGGCAGAAGTCCCTTTGTGTTCTCCTTTCTAGTTTTCTTGGGTGATACCATGTGTCTACGGTCCTTTGAAGTGTGGAAAAGTTTCAGTCCACTGAATTTCCACAATGGATGGAAGGGCACATGTGTTTTGGGTACCACCAGAGCAGGTAGTGAGGCAGATCTTCCAGGCCATGTTCTTGTTTGTGTTCCTGACACAAGGGAAAAGGAGCGAGACAAACTCTAATTCCTAATCCTCCAGCCCCCAATTGTGTCTCATGCATATAGGTGACTGGTACGTTTTTTTAGCCAGTGGTCTTTTATGTGGTTGATTTTGTTCTGTAATTAGGTAGGAAGGTGGGGCAGAATCCTGGATCTTGTCTTTGCTTAGGCATCACATACTTTCAGCGAATTTCTATTTACTCTTGCCATTGAAGAAAGGACAAAAGAAAAAAAATTCCCTGGAAACTCATAAAGAGTCCCATGGTGCATAGCAGTTAAGAGCTATGTTTGTTAACCAAAAGTTTGGCAGTTTGAATCCGCCAGCTGCTTCTTGGAAACCACATGGAGCAGTTCCACTAAGTGCTACAGGGTTGCTTTGAGTCAGAATTGACTTAACTGCAACAGTTTGGGTTTGGTTTTGAATGGAACAAGGCCATTAGAAAACTGGAAAAGAGGAAATGGTGCTGCCTCCCTTGTGCTGTTCAAGAAACATAATGGAACTTAGGGAGACTGAATCCATTTTATGCAAATGGAAAATTGACATTTGAACTTAATTTTTTAAAATATTAATTCAAAATTTGTTTTTTATCAATGTGATACAGTTAAATATTACTTGATACCAAAATATTGTAGTACTCATTTCCATATTCCCCAAGCCCTTCAGGTTTTTAAAAAAATTTCTTGTACTTTAGATGAAAGCTTACTGCTTTAGTTAATTTCTCATTTAAAAATTTATACATGTATTGTTTTGTGACGTTGTCTGCAATGTCCACAATGTGACAGCATGCTTCCCCTGTCCACTCAGGGCTCCCTGTGTCTATTTGTACCATTCCTGTCCCTTTCTGCCTTCTCATCTTGCTTTTGGACAAGAGTGGCACAGTTGTTCCTCAATATTTGTTTGAACTAAGAAACACATTTCTCACCTGTGCTGTTGTTTGCTCTATAGGTCTGTCTAATCTTGGTCTAAAAAAGAACATTGGGAATAGTTTCAGTTCTGGTTTAGCAAAGAGTCCAGGGGCCATAATATGGGGGATTCCTCCACTCTCTGGCAGACCAATAAGTCTGTCTTGTGAATTTTGAATTCTACTCTACATTTTTCTCCTGTCCAGCCCTCTCTGTTGTAATCCCAGTCAGAGTGGTCACTGGTAGTAGCTGGAGACCATCTAGCTCTTCTGGTTGCAGGTTAGTGGGCTCTCTGATTCATATGGTCCTTTAGTTCTTTGTGCTAATATTTTTCTTGTGTCTTTAGTTGTCTTCATTTTATTTTGCTCTGGATGGCATGAGACTAATAGACGGCCATTCACAAGCTTTTAAGACTCCAGATGCTACTCACCAAAGTCAGGTGCAGAACATTTATTTTATGAACTGTGTTATGCCAGTTGACCTAGATGTCCTCCAAACTACGGTCCCCGTGCTGCAGCCTCAGAAACTTGGTTCTTCAAGGTGTTTGGTGTGTCTAGGAGACTTCTTTGCTTTGCTTTGGTCTCATGTGCTGACTTCCCTTACAGTGTTGGTTATGCTTCCCTTCCCTGAAATTAATATTTGTCTGCCATATAGTTAGTAATTGCCACTCCTGCTCCCTCCCCACCCTCTTAAATCATCTATGTGTAACCCCCCCTTTCTTTTTGAGTTCTCTTAATAGTGTTCTTATACAATAATTGTCCTCTTATGACTTATTTCACTCAGCATAATGCACTCTAGATTCACCCATGTTGTGAGATATTTTACGGATCATTCTTTATCACTGCATAGTATTCCATTGTGTGGATATATGATAGTCTGTTGATGGCTGTTTAGGTTTTGAGAATAATGCTATTCACTGTTTTGTGAATAGTGCTGCAGTGAATTTGAGTGTACATATGTCTATTCATGTGATGGTTCTTATTTCTCTAGAGTATATTCCTGTGAGTGGAATTGTTGGATCTGGTAGTATTTCTATTTCTACCTTTTGAAAGAAGCAGTATGTCATTTTCCAAAGTGGTTGTACCATTTTACATTGCCGCCAGAAGTGCATAACAATTTCAGTCTCTCTGCAACCTCTCCAACATTTGTTATTTTCTGTTTTTTTTTTTTTTGTTAGTGCTAGTAATACTGAGAGTGAGATGGTATCTCAATGTAGTTTTGATTTTCATTTCTTTCATGGCTAATGATCATGAGCTTTTCTCATGTATCTGTTAGCTGCCTCAATGTCTTCTTTGGTGAAGCATCTATCCTTATCCTTTGCCCAGTTTTAACTGGATTATTTGTCTTTTTGTTGTTGAGATGTTGCAGTATGATATAGATTTTAGAGATTAGGCTTGTGTTGGAAATGTTATAGCAAAAATTGTTTTCCACTCTATAGGTTCTCTTTTTATTCTTTCTGTGCTATGTTGTGATTAGCATAGAATGCTTAAATTTTAGGAACCCCCAGTTATCCAATTTTTCTTCTGGTATTTGTGGATTGTTAGTTATGGTATGTATACTCTTTATGCCATGTATTAAGGCCCATAGCATTGGCACTATTTTTTTTTCCATCATCTTTATTGTTTCAGATTTTATATTTAGGTCTTTGATACATTTTGAATTAGCTTTGTATGTGATGTCAGGGATGGATCTTATTACATTTTTTAGTAGATGGACATCCAGTTATGCCAACATCATTTGTGAAAGAGATTGTCTTTTTCCTTTTTGACAGACTGCTCATAGATAGCTTTATGTCCAGGTTCTCAGTTCTCTTCTATTGGCCTATGTATCTGTTGCACTAAAATCAAGCTGTTTTGACAATTGTGACAGTGTAATATGTTCTAAGACAATGTAGTGAGAAGACTCCCACTTTGTTCTTCTTCAGTAATGCTTTATTTATCAGAGACCCCTTCCCTTCCCACATATATTTGATGATTTGTTTTCCACCTTATTAAATAATGCTGTTGGAATTTGGATTGGGATTGCATTGCATCTATAGATTGCTTTGGGTGGAATTGACATTGTCACAATTTTGAGTCTTCCAATCTGTGAATAATGGTATGTTTTTCAATTTAGATACTATCTTCATCATCTGGCACTGCTATAGCAGAGATATCACAAGTGGAAGTCTTTAAAAACAGAAATTTATTTTATCACAGTCCAGTAGGCTAAAAGTCCATGAGGGAGTCAGCTCAAGGGAAAGGTTTTCTCTGTTGGCTCTGGAGAAAAGTCCTGGTTCTCAAGCTTCTCCTGGATCAGGAGCTTCTCAGGCCCAGGGACTCTGTGTCCTTTCCAAAGGACATGCTCTGCTTCTGGCACTGTTTCTTGGTGGCATGAGGTCTCCAACTCTCTGGCTGCTTCCCTTTCCTTTATATCCCAAAAGATTGCCTCCAGACACAACACAATCCTACATGTTGAGTCCTCTCCCACCAACACAACTGCCTCCTATCTTCCCCATTAACGCTAAAGTGGCAGGATTTATAGCGTATAGGAACATCATATAATACTAGGAATCAAGGCCTACTCAAATTACTGCATACATCCTTTGGGGATACACAATTCAATCTATGACATTTCAGCCTTTGGTACCCCAAAAAGCACATCCTTGCAACATGCAAAATGTATTTATGTCATAAAAAAAGTCGTAAGCCCAAGTCCAAAGTCTAGAAATTCTTCTTCAACTGTGAAATGTAGAACGCAAGCTGTCTGCTTCCAGAATACAATTGCAGAACAGGCAAGCACAAGTTAGACAATACGGCCAATGCTATGGGCCTGAATACATGGCATAAATAGTGGATATACCATAACTAACAATCCACAAACACCAGAAGAAAAATTGAGTAACTGGGAGCTCCTAAAATTTACAAATGGAAGAAATTGCAGGAAAAGAAGGTTTATATAACATGGACCAAACAAATTAGCAGAATGCATTACATTATCCTTCAGTGGATTGAAAACAATACTCTGTTTTCTGAGACATTTTACACCATGACCTTACCCTCCAGACTCTAGTCAATGGCCACATTCTCCAGATTCTGAGAAGAAGCCCTTCAGTCCTCGACTTCAATTCCACTTTCCAGGCTCACTGGGATAGCACCTCTTCTCTCTTAGAGTTAGGCACACCATTTTCCCAGTCCATCTGAGTGGCAACTCCACCCTTAGAAATATCAGAGACTATATCTCCACCCCTTGCAACCCCTGAGGTTATGGCTGTAGTTTTTGAGACTGAGGCAGCTCACCATTTTGTGGTCCCTGTCTCTTCAGCTTCTGCTTCCTGTGGCATTTTGGTCCAGGCCTCATGCTTGCCTCTGCCCTGCTGTGTAAGGGTTCTAAAGCTCTGTAGCTCTATTGATAAGTGCTCAGATGCACCCCACTCCCCCAGGAAGGCACACAGGCACTCAGCTCTCTCTGTGAGCTGGTGCCAGTACTGTATCACACTATCTCCTAGTTTCTGTGTTGCCAGTTTGCTGCTGTTTTCACCATCTGCACTTTATCCAATGTTAACAGTTTTCCTCTTCTGTACATTCAGTTTCAAAACCACCCCCATGTTTTAGGTATCTATTAGACTGGTACCTTACTCTCTCACTACCAAATTCTACTTTAGTCATCTAGTGCTACTGTAATAGAAATACCATAAATGGATGGCTTTAGAAGAGAAATCTTATTCTGTCATAGTCCATCAGCGCATCAGCTCCAGGGGAAGACCCTCTCTGTTGGCTCTAGAAGAAGGTCCTTGTCATCAATTTCCCCTGTTCTGAGAGCTTCTGAGGCACAGGAACCCCAGGCCCTTTCCAAAGACTCTGTTCCCTGCCCTGCTTCTTGGTATTATCAGGTCATCAGCTATCTGCTTGACTCCCTTTCCTTTATATCTCAAAAAACTACCTCAAGACACAGCACAGTCTTACACACTGAACCCTGTCCCACCAACACAACCACCACCTGTCGTCTCTCAGTAACATTATAGAGACAGGCTTTACACCATATAGGAATGTTACACAATACTGGGAATCAGGGCCTAGCCAAATTGCTACACACATTTTTTTTTAGAGGAACACAACTCAATCCACGACAGGTAGGTTTCTTCTTGTGTTTGCAAAAGAGTTTTGTAGTTTCTTTGTATAATTCTTTTATGTCCCTAATTCGATTTTAGTAAAGATCATTAAAAAAGTGACTGTGACAGTATATAAGAGCTGCCAACTAAATTTGCAAATTCATCCTACAGAAAGTGCTACATACCTTGTTGTTGAATATCACTATGGTCACTGTCCAAGTACTCCCCTTGGAGTACTTGGGGTGCTATGCACTGATGTCAGTTCCTAATCCACCTTTCAAAACAATTTTGGAACTCTTTTTTCTGGAGTAGCCATCAGAACTGTCATCATACTACTCTTGATGTCCTGAGTTCACCAAAATGTCTTCCTTTTGACATTTCTTTTATCTTCAGGTAAACAAAAAAGTCACTGGGGGCCAGATAAGGTGAATAGGGAGGGGGGGTCCAAAGCAATTATTTCTTTTCTGGTTAAAAACTCCATCACAGATAACTATATAAATAGTTCACAAACTTGCCACTGTGCCACCATGCACAATGGCCATTCCAGAAAGAATTCCAAAATTGCTCTGAAGGGTGAACTAGGCACCAATGTCAGGGCATAGCTTCCCAAGGGGAGTACTTCAAAGGTGACTGTAGTGATATTCAGCAGTGAGGTATGTAGCACTTACAAAATTTAAGTTCAGGGACTTAATTGTCAGGTCTCATATTACAGGGAACTGAAATTCAAGCTGGATTCAGAAGGGGGATGTAGAGTCTGGGAAATCGTTGCTGATGTCAGATGGATCTTGGCTCAAAGCAGAGAATACCAGAAGATGTTTACCTGTGTTTCACTGACTATGCAAAGGCATTTCACTGTGGAACATAATGAATTATGGCAAAAATTGCAGAGAATGGAAATTCCAGAACACTTAATTGTGCTCTTAATGAATCTGTATATAGACCAAGAGGCAGTTGTGAAAACACAAGAGTGGGACACTGCAGTGTTTAAAGTCAGGAAAGGTGTGCATCAGGGTTGTATCCTTTCACCATACCTTGTTAATGTGTACATTGAGCAAATAATCCAAGAAGTTGGATTATATGAAGAAAAATGAAGCATCAGGATTACAGTAATGCTCATTAACAACCTGTGTTATGCAGATGACACAACCCTGCTTGCTGGAAGTGAAGAGGATTTGAAACACTTACTGATGAAGATAAAGGACCACAGCATTAAGTACTAATTGCACCTCCGCATCAAGAAAACAAAAATCCTCACAATTGGACTGGTAAGCAACATCATGATAAATGGAGAAAGGATTAAGGTTGTCAAGGGTTTCATTTTACTTGGCTCCACAATCAATACCCATGGAAGCAGCAGTCAAAAAATCAAAAGATTCATTGCATTGGGAAAATATGCTGCAAAGGACCTCTTTAAAGTACTGAAAAGTAAGGATATTGCCTTAAAGGTTAAGGTGCACCTGACCCAAGCTATGGTATTTTCAGTTGCATCATATACATATGAAAGCTGGACAGTGAATAAGAAAAAACAGAATTGATGCCTTTGAAATGTGATATTGGAGAGGACTATTGAACGCACAATGGGCTGCCAAAAGAACAAATAGATCTGTTCTGTAAGAAATACAACCAGGAGCAGGGCCAAGATGGCAGACTAGACACATGTCTTCTCTATTCCCTCTGAGCACTCAGGCTTGTAATGATAATTGAATGGAGCAGTATGAACATCCCAGGAACCCTAGGATCTGGCATAGGTTAGTCAGATTGGATTAGGTGCCAGTAAGGGGGAAACTACCTCTCTCAAATATGAGGCAGTGGCACACTGAGTCCTGCTTCTGCTGACTCACCACTGGGGAGGACCGCAGGTATGGATGCCTTCTTTGTTATCCAGGAGGAGAGGACTGAGTGCAAGCTGGCTAATACGCTGAACTTCAGTGCTTAAATAAACAGTGCATAGCACAGCACAGACTGTATTTAGGATGGCCACATACTAAGAGCCTAGGTGCTGACTAAGGGCATCATTGCTCCTCCACCCTCTCTTTTCTGAGCTGTGCCGTAGATTCTGCTATTTCATGGCAGGAAGGACAGCTTGGGCAGGACACCATCTTGGTCAAGGGCAGGTGGTAGTAGTAGCCTGGAGGTCTCAGCTGGTGCTAATTCTTATGCTGAGCAGCAGTCACTGTCTGGATAGCATCTCTCCAGCAGAAAAGCTGTAGTTAGGATGGTAGTGCCTAGAGTTACAGGTGATGCCTGGAAGAGGATGGCAGCAAGGTCCTAACCCCTCCCTTCTGTGAACCATGTCTTAGCATCTGGAGACAGCCTATGAAGTGCTTTTGTTGTCAGCCAGAAGGCAGGGCCTGCCACACCTGAGTGCCTGCCTAATTTCAGCAGCTGTTAGACAGCTTCTCACCCAGGAATACAGCACCATTTTAAAATAAGATCACCTGGAGAACTGACTGCTGAGCAGGGTGGCAGCATCTCTACCACTCATCAGTGATTCACATCATAGCATCAGCTGATGCCCCCCAGTGACTCCATAAGTAGGGCTCTGTCTTTTCCAGCCAGAAGGCAGAGTCTGCCATCCAGAGTCCACCTGGGCTAGTCACTAGAGTACACAGAGGCAGCTGTAAACAAATCTAGTAGTGCCCTTACTACTCTCTTAGAACTATGCCTCTGCTACTTTTGAGGTAACACCAGAGAAATCAAACAGCTTCTAGATGGCATGAAGACAACAATCAATAGATAACCATTTAAAGAAGCAGTCCACCATGGCACTGGAAACTCCCAAATAATCAAAAAACTTTCCAGGTGAAGAAGTCTTTCTGAAATTATTGGAGATTGAGTACAAAAGAATTGTGTATAGAACCCTCTTGGAGACTGAACAAAATGCAAAATTAGGTAAACTATTTGAACTGATGAAACATCAAATGATCTGAAATCCAGCAGATCAATAATAAAATTACAGAATTAGACAATTCAATCCAAAGCTAAAAGAACAGAATTGAGGAGATGGAAGCCAGAGTTAATGAACTTGAGAGTAGAGCAACTGATACCAACATATTATGAGTAGAAATCAGAGAAAAGAATAAGAAAAATAAAGAAGCATTAAGAAACATGTGAAGCTCTATTAAGAGGAAAAATTGACGAATAAGTGGACTTCCTGAACAGGGAGGGATAGCTGAAAATACAGACAGTATTGCTGTAGAGTTGCTGACAGGAAACTTCCCTGAAATTGCGAAACAAGAGAGCATAAATATCCAAGATGCCTATTGATTGCCACAAAAACTAAATTCAAAAAGAAAGACACTAAGACATATTCTAGCAAGCTTAATAAAATGATTCATAAATAGAATCACTTAAAAACAGCAAGGCTTAAAGGAAATCTAACACACAAAGGGAAGCCCTGTAGGCTTTTGTCTGACTTCTCTGCAGAAACAATGTTGGCAAGAAGGGAGTGGGATGACATATTTAAAGCCTTGAAAGAGAAAAACTTCCAACCAAGAATTATACATCCTATAAAACTGTCTCTCAGATATGAAGATCAAATTAAAATGTTCACAGATAAATAGAAGCTTAGAGACATTGTAAAAACCAAACCAAAAGTACAAGAAATACTGAAAGAAGCTCCTTGCTTAGAAAAGCAAAACCATTAAGTATATCCCGAAGAAGACAATGCAGGACACATCATCCAGAATCCTGCTCAGCTAGGGAAGCCACAAAGCCCAATCAAAGCTACAATAATAAAAGAAGGGAACTAGTGATCATATCACAGAAACTATGACATCATCACACTAAAAAAGAGGGATATATTACACTAGGTATAATCCTTTCAGATAGAGAGGAAATTAAAAAGATACACAGAAATTAAAGCCTGGTTTAAACTTAGATTATTAAAGGGGATAGTATGGCTAGCCACAGACAAAATAATAATGTGGCACATCAACAAAAGAAACAGTGGTTTCATTGAAAAATGAGATAGATTACACCATGATACCAGTTGGAGACTTTAACAATTCACTTTCAGTAATGGACAGATCATCCACAGAAAAGCTCAGTAAAGATACAGAAGATCTTATTGTGACAGCTAACTAACTAGACCTTATTGACGTATACAGAACTTTTTACAAATCGACAGATAAATATGCCTTCTTCTCCAATGCACATGGAACATTTTCCAGAATAGACCATGGCTAGGACGTAAAGCAAATGTCAACAAATTCCAAACCATTGAATTATTGCAAAGCATCTTCTCGGACCATAAAGACATAAAAGTTGAAATAAACAGCAGAAAAAGCATGAGTAAAAATTTGAACTTGTGGAAACTGATAAATGCCTTGCTCAAAAAGCCATAGGTTACAAAAGATGCAATAAAGAAACATATGGAATCAAATGAGAATGAAAACACATCATACCAGAACCTGTGGAATACAGCAAAAGCAGTGCTCAGAGGTCAATTTAGCTCTATAAATACACACATCTGGAATGAAGAAAGCTTCCAGACCAAAGAATTAACCATAAGCTTGAACAAGTAGTAAGAAAGCAACAAACGAACCCCTCAGTCACCAGAATAAAACAGATAATTAAATGAATTAGCTACTAGAAGAACAACTGAAAAAATTAGCAAAACCAAAAGCTGATTCTTTGAAAAGATCCACAAAATTGATAAACCATTGGCTAAACTACAAAAGAAAAACAGGGAGGGACAACCCAAATAAGAAATGAGATGGGAGATGTCACAACAGACTCAACTGAAATCAAAAGTATCATAACAGAATACTACAAAAAGACTGTAAGAGATTTGAAAACCTAGAGGAAATAGACAAATTGCAACATTCGTATGACGTACCAAAATTATTATAAGTAGAATTAGAACAACTTAATAAACCCATCATAAAGGAAGAGACTGAAAAGGCAATTAAAAACTATGAAACGAAAAATGTCCTGGCCCAGATGGCTTCACCAAAGAATTCTACCAAACTTTTAGAGAGGAATTAATTCCAATATGCCTGAGACTATTTCACAGCATAAAAAGGGATGGAATACTCCCAGATTCATTCTATGCAGCCAGCATAACCCTGATACCAAAGTCAGGGAAATACTCCACAGAAAAAGAAAATTACAGACCAATATCACTCATAAAGTACATGCAGAATGCTTCAACAAAATCCTAACCAATAGAATTCAACAACATATCAACAAGCTAATTCATCATGACCAAGTTAGATTCATACCTGGGATGCAAGCCCGGCTTAACATCAGGAAAACTATTAATGTGATCAACCACATAAATGGTACAAAGGATTAGAATCATCTGATTTTGTAAATTGATGCAGAAATGGCATTTGACAAAAGTCCAACACCCGCTCATGCTAAAAACTCTCAGCAAGATAGGATTAGAGGGTAAATTCCTCAATACAATAGGGTGCATATCCACAAAGCCAACCACCAACATCATCCTGAATGGAGAGGGACTGAAACAATTCCTCTTGAGATCAGGAACTAGACAAGGATGCCCACTCTCACTACTTCTATTCAACATTTTGCTAGAGGTTCTAGTCAGTTCAGTTGACAAGACAAAGAAATAAAGAATTAAAAATCTCCCTATTTGCAGATGATTGTATATGCAGAGAAACCTAAAGAATCCATATGTAAACTACTGCAACTAATAGGAAACTTCAGCAAAGTATCAGGATATAACATAAACATAAGTAAATGAGTAGGACTCCTTTACAACAAAAAAGAGATCATCAAAGAAAAAATCACCAAATTAGTACCATTTACTATAGCCCCCAAGAAGATAAAATACCTGGAAATAAATCTAACCAGAGAAATAATAAACCTATACAGCGAGAATCACAAGATCTTACTGCAAGAAACCAAAAGAGACTTACATAAGTTGAGAAAACTACCCTGTTCATGGATGGGAAAACTTAACATTGTGAGAATGTCTATTTTACCCCAAATGATCTACAAATGCAATGCAATCCCAATACAAATTCCAGTGTCATTTTTTTAATGAGATGGAGAAACAAATCACCAACTATCTTTGGAAAGGAAAGAAGCCCCGGATAAGTAAAGCACTACTGAAGAAGAGGAGTACTGTTAGAGGTCTTTTAGTACTCTCCTTGAAAACCTATTACACTGCCACAGTAGTCAAAACAGCCTGGTACTGGTACAAAAAGAGACATGCAGACCAATAGAACAGAGTTGAGACCACAGAGATGCTACCATCCTCTCATAAACAGTTGATATTCAACAAAGGCCCTACACTGATATAAAAGTAGGTCTGTAAGAAATGATGTTGGCAAAATTGGATATCCGTCTGTACAAAACTGAAACAAGACCCTTATCTCACACCTTACACAAAAACTAACTCAAAGTGGATCGAAGACCTAAAACGATAATGAAAGAAAAAACAGGGTCAACAACAGAAGTTCTAATACATGGCTTAGACAGACTACAAAATCTGAGAAACAGAGCATGATCGACAGAAGAGAAAATAGCTAAATAGTACTACTGAGAATCAAACGCTTTTGCTCATCCAAAGACTTTATCAAAAGAGTTAAAAGACCACCTACAGAATGGGAAAAATATTTGGCAACTACATATCAGACCAACATCTGATCTCCATAGTCTACAAGGGACTGCAAATTATCAACAATAAAAATGTAAATTATTCAATTAAACAATGGGCAAAGGAGATGGCCATGCACTTCACCAAAGAGGACAATCCAGGCAGCCAACAGACACATGAGGAAGTTCTTACTATCGTTAGGTATTAGAGAAATCCAAATCCAATCTACAGCGAAATACTATCTCACCCCAACAAGATTGGCCATTATCCAAAAAACACAAAACAGCAAATGCTGGAGAGGCTGTGGAGAAAGTGGAACTCTTCTACACTGCTAAGGGATTACAAAATGTTGCAACCTCTTTGGAAAGCAATCTGGCACTTCCTTAAAATGCTGGAAATAGATATACCGTTTGATCCAGTAATCCCAGTTCTCAGAATATATCCTACAGAAACAAAGGTAGTCACACAAACAGATATATGCACATGAATGTTTATTACAGCACAGTCCTCAATAGCAAAAAGATGGAAACAACCTAGATGCCTAGAAACTATGGTACATATACTCAGTGGAACACTCTGCAGTGATAAAGAACAGTGATGATTTTAGGAAGCATTTCATAACCTAGTTTCAACTGGGAGACATTATGCTGAGTGAAATCAGTCAGCGGCAAAAGGACAAATATTATATGAAACCTCTTCTATATGGATTTAAAAGTAGACTTACGTACAGTAGAAAAGACTGATGGCTACAAGAGTGGAGAGGAAAAGAGAGGATTGGTCATCGATTAGATCATTGATAGAAATTTGGTTAACTGAAAGCAGTGACAGCACACAGCTGAAAGTAGATCAGCTTAACTGGACTTCATCATAAATTGAAAGCTCTCCTCATCTCAACCCAATATTGCAAGGATAGAGTATCAGGGGCAGAGATTCAGAGACCATGCTTTCAGGGGACATTGAGGCCAACTGGCATAACTAGTCTATTGCTAAGACAGTCTTCTGCACCCTGTATTAGTGAATGGTGTCTTGGGTCTTAAAGCTAGCAACTTGCCATCTGAGGTACACCAAATATTCCCAATTCATCTGGAACAAATGTGACTGAGAACAACCAACACATGAGGAAAACAACTCAGGAGACAGAAGGACTCATGCGAATGATTGTATCAACACGTGACCAGAAGAAACAGATGGTGCCCATCCATCACCAAAGTCTACTATGATGGCTCACACAGTCTTGAGTCCCTGTGGCAACACAAGGAAAAGAGTGGTGCAACTCAAGAACTCTACTAAAAGACCACAGTTGGTGGTCTGACAGCCTGGGGATCCCACAGGAGCATGACCCCTAGATCTGCTGCTGCTCTTGACCAGGAAACACTACTGAGGTCAACTCTTCAGACAAGGATCGACGACTTGAGGACACAGTATGGTCATATGATGTGTGTACTTTTTAGCTCTAGGCATTTATAGGATCCTGTCCTATTGTTCCCTGTCTAGATGGGAGAGATGAGGGTGGAGAGGAGGTGACAGGAGCTCATTAAAAGGATGCTACAAGTATAGAACGAAAAGGAGGAGCACACTGTCCCCAGGAAAGTAGAGCAGAAGGAACTGCAGATAGGCAGGCATGCAAAACTGATTGGGACTGTATGCTTAATCACAATTCAAAAAAAGAGAGAGAAGCACAATCAGAGAGCTCCTTGGAAGCAAAGATGGTGAGACTGTGTCTTTCATACTTTGGACATGTTGTCAGGAGGAATCAGTCCCTGGAGAAGGACATCATGCTTCGCAGAATGGAATGTCAGAAAAAAAGAAGAAGACCATAATAAGATGGATTGATACAGTGGCTGCAACAATGGCCTTAAGCATAAAAACCGTTGTTGGGCATGGCACAGGATCATGTGGTGTTTTGTTCTGTTGGGCACAGAGTTGCAATGAGCTGAAACAGACTCAGCAGCATTTAACAACAACAAAAATTAGATTCATTCCAGCATATGTTATCTTCTATTGTAAATGATAGAGATGTTAATTTCCATTTTGAAGTTATCTTTGTTGAATTAGGGAAATTCAACTGATTTTTTTTTTTTTTGGTGTTGCTGTTGTATCTTGCTACTTTGGCTGAAATTTTCTTTTAGTTCCCATAGCTTTCTTGTGAATTCTTTGGGAGCTTTTTGTATATAAGATCATATCATCTAAAAATATGGATAGTGTTACATTTTCCCTGCAAATCTAGATGCTGTTTGTTTCTTTCCTTACTGGTCTCACTAGAACTTCCTGCACAATACCGTGTACGAGTGGTGATGAAGGACATCCTAACGTGGATCCCATTTTTTCCAGGGGAATGCTTCAATTCTCTTTCTGTTTAGAATAATGTGGGTAGTGGTTTTGTATAAATGCCCTTGGTTCTGTTGAGGAATTTCTCTTCTATTTCTATTTTACTGAAAGTTGTTTTCAGAAATGGGTGTTGGACTTTGTTGAATGCCTTTTCTGCACTAGTCTATAAGATTATGAGGTCCTTTCATTTTATTTGTGTGGTGGATCTCATTGATTTTCTAATGTGGAACCATTCCTGCACACCTGGTATGAATTCTACTTGGTCATGTTGTATTTTTTTTTAATGTAGAGTTGAATTCTATTTGCTGGAGTTTCGTTGAGAATTTTTGTGTTTTTGGTTATGAGGGATCTTGGCCCCTAGTTTTCTTTTCTTTTCCTTCCTTCCTTCCTTTCTTTTCCAGTGTCTGCCTGGAACTGGTATCAGGATCACACCAGCATCGTAGAATGAATTTAGGAGTGTAGTGTAATGAACGAATTAGTACAGCCTGTCTCACCGTGATCTTGTAACTCCCACCCAGGTTATTGCACCCAGGCTGTGCAAATGATTGTCACCTATCAAGAGGGTTGGTTTCTTTTGCCTTAAAGTGAGCCAATTACAGGACAGACAAAAGAGCCCGTCACCACCAAGAAAGGAGCTACCCACAGGAGACTGCAGCAGGCGTCTTGGCTCAAGAAGCAAGAAAGGTCGGTGCCTTTGAGCTGAGACTGAGGATCAGGGAAAAGCTACGCTTGATGCACGAGTCTGGGACTTGTCATGTAAGGCATTTCTTTACTTGGGTTGTGAATTTTGTTAGTTTGTGAATTTTGTTGCAGTGAATTAAGGAATCCAAATTCAGGCGGGAGAATACTGAAGGGAGAAGAATATTAGAGATGGCAGAGTGGTATAGCAACTTGGAAAGCTTGCTAAAATTCTCCAGTGAACCTGTCCAGGCTAAGTTTTTTTGGTGTGGGAGAGATGGCAGTGGTCGTGGGTTTTTTTTTATTACCTCTTCAATTTCTTTGGTTACATTTCTTAAGTTTTTCTACATCAGTCTGTTTAGGTAGGTAGTGTGTTTTCCTTTTTTTTTTTGCCATTGGGATTTTTTATTACCTCTTCAACAATTTTCTTTTATGTCTATTTAGTTTTAATACTTCAGTTTGTATTAATTTAAGTAGGTGGTGTGTTTCTAGAAATTTATCCATTTCCTCTAGGTTTTCAAATTTGTCCGAGTACAATCTTTCTTGCTATCTGTTATGATACTTTGTATTTTAGTTGGATCTGATGTAATATCAGTTGTCCCATTTCTATCTGGGTTATGAGGACTGACAAATTCGTGAACTCATCCTGGAAAAAGCGCTACATACCTCATTGCTGAGTATCAACACGGTCACCTTCGAAGTTCTCCCCTTGGGAAGCTATGCACTGATGCCTGTGGGTAGTCAAACCTTCAAAGCAAGTTTGAAACTCTTTCTGAAATTACCATCAGAGCTGTCATTGTAGTACCTTTGATGTCCTGAATGTCATCAACATGTCTTACTTTCAATATTTCCTTTATTGAACAGGGAGGGTGTTCCAATATAGGTGTTTGTTTACTGGCTAAGAAGTCCCTCACAGACAACTATACAATTAAGTTTGCTAACTTGCCACTGTGCCACCGTGTGCAATGGGCATTCCAGAAAGAGTCTCAAAATTGCTTTGAAGGTTGGACTAGACACTGGCACCAGTGCGTAGCTTTCCAAGGGGAATACTTTGAAGGTGACCATAGTGATATTCAGCAGTGAGGTATATAGCACTTAAAACAAGTAAGTCTGTGGACATAATTGTCGGACCTTGTATTTGCTTCCTGTCCTGTTTACTTTTTATCAGTTTTGTCAATGGTTTTGTTGATCTTTTCAAAGAACCAGGTTTTGGGCTTGCTGATTCTTTCCTTTAATCACTTTTATATCCCCTAATTCATTTAATTCTGCTCTCATTTTTACAATTGGCTTTCTTCTGGTGCTCTATGGCTTCTTCTGCTACTTTCTTTCTAAATTGTAGGGTTAGTGCTTTGATTTGTCTTTTTTTTTTTTTCCTTTTCAGATGTGTGCATTTATTGAAATAAATTCACCTCTGAGCACTGTTTTTACTGTGTCCCCAAAGTTCTGGTAGGATGTATTTTTATCCTATTTGATTCTGTGAATTTCTTTATTCCATCCTTAATTTCTATTATAACTCAGTAGGTTTTGAGTAAGGTGTTGTTCAGTTTCCCCGTGTTTGATTTTTTTCCTTTGCTTTTTTTTCTGTTAAGGATTTCTACTTTTACGACTTCATGGTCTGAAAAGATGCTTTGCAATATTTTAGTACTGTGGATTTCATTAAGACTTGCTTTATGGCCTAATATGTGTTCTGATCTGGAGAATGTTCCATATGTGTTGGAAAAGAAAGTATACTTGACTGCTGTTGGGTGAAGTGTCTTTTTATGTCTAAGAGGTCAGGTTGGTTCATTGAGGCATTTAGATCTTCAGTGTCTCAATTGAGTTTCGTTTTGTGTGTTCTGTCCTTTACTGAGAGTTATTCTGGAACTATTTATCTTTTCAATGCTGTTAGACTTTATGTATTTTGAAGCCCTGCTATTGGGTGTGTACATATTTATTATGGTTGTGGCTTCCTGATGTATTGACCCTTCAATCATCATGTAGTCTGCTTTCTCCTTTATGGTGGATTTTGCTTTAAAATCTATTTTATTAGGGATTAATATTGTCATTCCAATTCTTTTTTGGTTATTATTTGCTTGCTATATTTTTCCACCCTTCAAAGTTTAGTTTGCTTATGTCTTTTTGTCTAAGGTATGTCTCTGGTAGACCTTTTTTTTTTTTTTTAATCCATTCTGCCACTCTGTCTCTTTACTGGAGCATTTAGACTATTAATATACAATGTAATTATTGAAAGATATTAGTTTACTGCTGTCATTTGTGTGTGGGGGGGGAGAGTGTTGATGTTTTCTTTGTTCCACTGAATTTTCTGTTTAGTTATTTTTGTTTGTGCAATTTATTTTCATCTTTTTCATTATTATTGATTTTGTGTGTGCTGAATCTTTGTGTTTCTCTTCTTTTTATTTTGATGAGCAGCCTTGTTAGTTTACTTGTTGGTTACCTTGAAATTTACCTTTATTTTTCTAAGTTTAAACCAATTTCTTATTTCTTGACATCACCTTGACTATCTCTGTATATGAAAGTTCTATGATATGGAAGTTCTATGATTGCGCCATTTATCTCCTCTTTTTTGTTTGGACATTGTCATTATTTACATATTGATTTTGCTCATTCTGTATTTTCAGTCTTTTAGCTTTGTTTTGTTTTTGTGAATTCCCTGCCTGGTTTGGTGTCTGCTGGATCTATCTTGTGTCCTAGTCTTGAACTATTGTCTGATGTTTGTTTTCTAACTAGAGGACTCCCTTTAATATTGCTTGTAATTTTGGTCTAGTTTTAACACATTCCCATAATTCAAAAATAAAATAAAATCTGGTAACAACCTAATTTCACCATTGTATTTGAAAGACAATTTTGCTGGATATGTAGTTCTTGTTTGGCAATTTTTTTTCCTTCAAGTGTTTATATATGTCATCCCATTGGCTTCTTGCCTGTATGGTCTCTGCTGAGTGATCAATCTAGTCTTACTGATTCTCCAAAGTGGTTGAACCATTTTACATTTCAACCTGCAGTGTACAGTGTTCCCATCTCTCCACAGCCTCTCCAACATTTATCATTTTGTATTTTTTACATTAACACTAGCTTTGTTGAGGTGACATTTTATTTCATTGTAGTTTTGATTTGCAATTCTGTAAGGGCCAGTGACTGTGAGCATTTATGCCTGCATCTGTTAACCAGCTGAATGTCTTCTTTGGTGAAGTGACTATTCATATTCTTTGCCAGTTTTTAATTGGATTATGTCTTTTTATTGTTGAGGTTTTGCAATATCTTGTAGAATTTGGAGATTAAACATCGATCAGATTTGTTTTGGCAATTTTTTTTCCCAGTCTGTAGGTTGTCTTTTCACTTTTTTGGTGAAGCCTGGTGCCTTGTCCCTTTCCAAATGAAGTTGGTGATTTGTTTCTCCATGTCATTAAAAAAATGCCATTGGAATTTGGAACCAAGATTGCATGGTAGGCATGGCTCACTTTGGGTGGGACAGATATTTTCACAGTGGTGAGTCTTCCTATCCATGAGCAAGATAGATTTCTTCACTTATATAGGTGTCTGTGCTACCACTGCTAACCACAAGGTTGGCAGTTCAAATCCACCAAGCGCTCCTTGAATACTCTGGGGGTCAGTTCTACCCTGGACCCTAGGGTCGCCATAAGTCAGATCCGACTTGACAACACTTGGCTTGGCTTTAGTTTCTTCAGCGGTGCTAGTAGTTTTCTTTGTGTAAATTTTTTATGTCTCTGGTTAGATTCGTTCCAAAATATTTTATCTTCTTGGGGGCTGTTGTAAATGGTATTGATGTAGTGATTTCCTCTTCAGCATTCTGTTTGTTTATGTAAAGGAATCAAAAGGATTTTTGTATGTTTGTCTTGTATCCTTATGCTTTGCTGAAGTCTTTTATTAGTTCCAGCAGTTCTCTTGTGGCTTCTTTCAGTTTTTTTAGTATAAGATTACATTACCTGCAGAAAGGGATGATTTTACATTTTTCTTACCAATTTGGATGTCCTTAATTTCTTTTTCTAGACTAATTATCCTGGCTATGACTTCCAACACAACATTGAATAAAAGTGATGATAAAGGGCATTCTCAGGTGTTTCCCATTCTCGACGGGAATGCTTTCACATTTTCTCCATTAAGAATGATGTCGACTCTTAGCTTTGTATAAATGGTCTTCATTATGTGCAGGAATTTCCCTTCTGTTTCTATTTTGTTGGGAGTTTTTTTTTTTATCATGAATAGATGTTGGGCTTTGTCAAATGCCTTTTTCTGCATCATTCGACAGGTCATGTAGTTCTTGTTTTTTTCTTTTATGTATATGCTTGAACTTGTCAATAGTTTTTCTAATGTTGAACCATCCTTGCATCCCTTGTATGAGTATAGTTGGTCATGGTGAATTATTTTTCCTAAATGTTGTTGAATTCTATTGGTTAGAATTTTGTTGAGGATTTTTGTATCAAAGTTTATGCAGGATAGTTGTCTGTAATTTTTTTTTGTGTGTGTGTATGTGTGCGTGTGGTGTTTTTATAGTTGGCTTTGGCATCAGGGTTACATTGGCTCCATAGAATGAGTTAGAGAGAAATACTCTTAGTAGTATTGGCATTAACTCTTCTCTGTAAGTTTGGTAGGATTCTCCTCTAAAGGTATCAGGACTAGGCCTTTTGTTTGTTTGGAGTTTTAAATTACCTTTTCAATATCTTCTTTTGTGATGGGTTTGTTCTGCCTCTGTATTAGTTTAGGTATGTGATATGTTTTTACAAATTTGTCCATTTTCACTAGGTTTTCAAATTTGTTAGAGTACAGTTTTTCACAGTACTTTGTTATAATCCTTTTAATTTCGGTTGAATCTGTTGCACTGTGGCCTATTTAATTTCTTATTTGGGTTATTTGTTTCCTCTCTTGTTTTTCTTTTGTAAGTTGGGCAATGATTTGTCAGTTGTGTTTGTATTTTTATTCTTGTTAACTCTTTCAATTGATTTTCTATTCTGTATTTCATTTCATTTACTTCTGTTCCTCTTTTTATTATTTGTTTTCTTCTGGTTCCTGAGAGCATCTTTTGTTTTTCTCTATTTCTTTTTTTTTGTCTTATGGGTTACTAGGGTCACCATGAGTCGGATCCGACTCGATGGCACTTGGCTTGGCCTTATGGGTTTGGGACCTTTTCTTCTTGTTGGATGTGTGCATTTATTGCTGTAATTTATCCTCTGAGCACTGCTTTCAGTGTGTTCCAAAAGTTCTGGTATGGTGTGTTTTCATTCTCATTTGATTCTGTGTGTTTCTTTATACCATCCTTAATTTCTTCTACAAGCAAGTAGTTTTTGAGCAAAGTACTGCCCAGTTTCCAAGTATTTGATTTTTTTCCCTTGCTTTTTCTCTTATTGGTTTCTATGTTTAGGGCTTTTATGGTCAGAAAAGATGTTTTGTAGTATTTTATGTTTTGGATCCTCTTATGCCTTACTTTATGGTGTAATATGTGGTCTATTCTGGAGAATGTTCTATGTGTGTTGGAAAATAAAACATACTAGACTGCTGTTGGGTGAAGGGCAATGAGGTCAAGTTGACTGTGGCATTTAGATCTTCAATCTCTTCACTGAGCTTCTTTCTAGATTTTCTGTCTTCACTGGAAGAGATGTGTTGAAGACTCCTACTGTTATTGTGGGATTGTCTATCTGTCTTTTCAATGCTATTAAAGTTTTTTAAAATGTATTTTGGAGCCCTGTTCTTGGGTATGTAGGTATCCTGAGCCTTTAATCTTTATATAGCATCCTTCCTTAGCCCTTTCTGGTGGATTTTTAAAGTTGTTGTTGCTTCACCAGAAATTAATATTGCCACTGTTGCTCTTTTTTGATTGTCACTCTCTTGGTGAATTTTTTCCGTCCTTTTGGATTTTCTTTGTTTCTTATATCTAATGTGTGTCTCTTGTCAGTAGCATACAGACAGATTGTTTACATTATCTGTTCTGCTGCTCTCTGTCTCTTTATTGGTTTATTTAGTTCATTTATATTCACTGTAATTATTGATAGGTAAGAATTTAGTGCTCTCATTTTGATGTCTTTTGTGTTGTTGTTGATAGTTTCTTTGTTTCACTTATTTTTCAGTGCTAAGTTGTTTATGTATTTTCTGTTTTCATTGTTGTTGATTTTATATTTGCTGAATATTTATATTTTTCTTGTTATTTATTTTAATTTGCTGGATTGTTAGTTTCCTCTGTGATTATCTGAATATTTACCCTTATTTTTCTAAGTTAAATCAGTCTTTTGTATCTTTATCATGCCTTGATACTTTCTCTCCATATGAAAGACCTATGACTATATTACTTTGTTCCTCTTTTTTGTTTTATGCTGTCATCTTTTACATAATGAAGTCTCTGATTCATTATTTTCAGTGTTTTAGTTCTGCTTTATTTTTGTGACTTCTTGTCTGGGTTTATATCTGGTTGCTCTGTCTTGTATTCTAGTGTTTGGTTGTTAATCTAATGTTACTGATTTTCTAACCAGAGAGTTCTGTTTAGTATTTATTGTAATTTTGATTTGGTTTTGTAAATTCCCTAAACTTCCATTTATCTGGAAATGTCCTACTTTTATTATCATATTTGAGAAACAGTTTTGCTAGATGCTTAATTCTTGGTTGACAATTTTTTTCCTTCAATGCTTTGTCATCCTATTGCCTTCTTGCCTGCATGGTTTCTGCTGAGTTGTCCAGGCTTAAACTTACTGACTCTCCTTTGTAGATGATTTTTTGTCCTTCCCTAGTGACTCTTAAAATTTTCTCTTCGTGTTTGGTTTTAGTAAGTTTGATTATGATGTTTTAGTGACTTTATTTTGGGATTTATCTTGTCTGGCATTTGATGAGCATCTTGGATTGATACGTTTTCATTTTTCACAATATCAGGGAAGTTTTCTGATAACAAATCTTCACCACTTCTCTCAGTATTTTCTATTATCACCTGTTTTCTGATATTTCAATAACTCAAAGGTTATTCTTTTTGATAGAGTACTACAAAACTCTTAGGGCTTCTTTGTCTTTTAAAAATTCTTTTATATCACTTTTCCTCCAATATGTTGGTGTCAAATGGTTTATCTTCAATTTTTTTAAATTCTGACTTAAGTTTCCTGCATTCTGCTGCTATGACTTTCTATTTCGTTATCTAATTCTGAAATTTTATTGTCAGTCTTCTGAATTTCTGTTTTCTATCTCCCTATGGATTCATGCAGCCTGTTAAATTTGTCTTTATATTCTTCTCTAATCTTCTTAGGTTCCTATTTTGGTATATCTGTACTGTCTTGGTTCATCCTACATTTTGCTTGATCTCTTGAAGAGTTCTGTACATTAATCTTCTGTGTTCTACATCCAGAACTTCCAGTAAATTCTCTTCATCTGGAAGATTTCTTGATTCTTTGTTTGGGAGTTGGCTGATATCATTATGGTCTACCTCTTTATGTGATTTTATATTGACTGTTGTCTCTGAGCCATCAGTAAGTTGCTATAGTTTTTTTTTGTTGTTGCTATTTGCTTGTTTTATGTTTGCTTGCTATGTCCTGGCTTCTTGCTTTGTTTTGCTATGCCCAGATAGGCTGCTTGTGTGAGTTTAATTGTTGGTACTGTTGAAGTTCTAACATCCTGTCACCAGATGGTTAGGTATGTGAACATCCAAGTCCACTGACTCTTCTTGAATGTATTCAGGTTAGTTGTCCAGGTAGTTGGTCACCAATTGTGTGGCGCAAAGTCTCACCTACAGTCCTAGATGGGCAGAGGTGATTGGTGTAGGCACAGGTATGTGGCTACAGTAGGGTGTCACACACTTAGCAAGGCAAATAAATGGCTGATAGCTGCCCCTTAGTGTATGTAAGAGAAATGTGTTCCTGTTCCCTAGAGCACATAGGTGGATGGGTTTTGCTACTGGACTAGGGGCACCCAGTCTTGTTGGCTGTAAGTAATAGGAGACATTTATCTTTGACCCCTGTTGTGGGTTGCTAGGTGGCCTAGCCTTAGGACTCTTATGTGGGTAGGTGAGGACTCTGCTTAACAAACAGACTATTGTCAAATATCACAAACCTACCCCTCCACTATACAGCTGAAAAATTGAAGTTAGATTTCAGATATATGCCCTGTTGTGCTGTGCTAATAAGGAGCTATGCTGTTGAAATGAGCTCACACAGGTCTATGTAGGGATGATAAGCATTCAAAGTCTGTGGATCACTTATGCCTGTGCGTAGGTAAAGGAATAGTTACTGCCCTGAGTTCTCAGTTTAGGGGAGTTGGCAGATTGTTTTCTCCTGTGTATTAATTTGTTTCCTCTCCAAGGCTGAGAGAAGGGCTCAGGGAATGTGAGGAGTCCTACTCTGATTCAGGGGATGTGTAAATCTCTGAAGCCAACTCAGACTTAGTTGAGAGCAGGAGAGGAGGAGGCAGGTAAATGAGAGAGTAACTCCTTGTTGGTTCTGAGCCATCTCTCCCTCCCTTTACCACACAGTCAAACATCTCAACTTTACCTTTGATGTTTAGGGCTGCCATATTGTCATATATAACTGATTCACTTTTGGGGGGGGAGGAGATGTAAGTGAAAACACAAGATGCACCTGACTACTCTGCCATCTTGGTCCCTTGCTTTTTTGTGTGATTTGATATTGACTTTGTCCCCATGAGGAAACCTTGGTGATGTAGTGGTTAAGTGCTATGACTTCTAACCAAGAGGTTGGCATTTTGAATCCACCAGTATCTCCTTGGAAATTCTATGGGAGCAGTTCTACTCTGTTTTATAGGGTCACTGTAAGTTTGAATAGCTTGATGGCAATGGGTTTTGTTTAATTCAATATTGTCTCTAAGGCATCAAGAAGTTATTGTATTTATTACTGTATTTTTGTTTTGTTTTGACGTGTTCAAGTAGCCTAGGGTGTGTGCTACTCTGAATTTTGGCATTGCTGAAGCTCTCGCCTCCTTTCTCCAGGTGGTCAGAACAGCTGCTAGGTGTGTGAGCCTAGAAGTCTGTTCACTGTTTTTGTGGTGGTGCTGAAGATATAGGTCAAGATTCTTGGTGAGGTGATGAGTCTTTCTTGCTGGTTTCCTGGCCAAAGGTTCAGGGTATGTTCTCACTGGTCATTGGGTTGGGTGTTATGTGTGTGCTTTGCTGCTTATTAATTGTCTGCAGCAGAGGTCACTGTATGTATGGTTGTGTGGGCAGGGCTGGGTGAGGGTGTTTTGAGCAGGCTCAGGTCTTTGCTTGTAGCGGGGGGTGATGTGGAGGGCAAGGTAAAGAGCCAGCTATCCCTAAGTGCTGTGATAGAGGACACATACTAATGTGGGTGGAGGGAGAATGCAGCTGATCCTTTGGTACCTGATGCCATTGTGTAGAGCAATTGAAAGGCAACACTAATTCTCACATGCTGTCCAAGGTAGTTAGATTGAGTAGGTGGTACCGCTGGTCCTCAAGCCACTGGTATGGATGGGTGAGGTCTCTCAGTAGGGGTCATATCAGGGTTGACTGTCACAAATATGCAGATTCTAGTTGACTGCTATAGATAAAAATGAGCTTCAGGTAGATGCTCTGCCTGTTTGGTCCTGGTGCAGGTGTGTGGCACTGGGTTGACCTGCAAGCACTGGTACATGGTGAAGTGTGGTTGTGAAGGATGCTACAAATACATGGAACTCTTGCACCAGTGGCTACATGATGGAGTGGGTGGCTTCAGACTTGGTGTAACTTCTCAGCTTACGGGACATGGCACTGTTGAATGCCATGGGAATAGTGTCAGAGTAGGGAAGGGGGATGGTCTTCAATCATGGAACTCTGGTGAGGGGGAGGGATACGGTGTATGTATGGTGGCTTGAGAGCTTTCACTTAACTTTTACAATTCTGGTGTCACTCCTGTTTGAATCTGAAGGTGTACATGGCCTGGCTGCTGCTTAGCTGAACCAGATGGTATGAGTTTCAGCTTGAGATGTTACTAAGCAGCCTCAACCTGTATGCGCTGTGTTGATCCAGTTAGCCAGATGCTGGTGACCCTGTGATTCATAATTACCTGTTCGTATTGTTTTTGATTGTCTTTCCTCCCACAGGAGGTCATTCTGATACTTTAGCTTTGTCTTTGATGATCATCATTCCTAGATTGTTGTATATATCTGATTCACTTGATATTTTGGGTCTTTTTTGTAAGAAGGACCACACAAAGTATCAGGATATTCGGCTATCTTGACCCTGCCTCCTCCTTCACTCTTGAAGATGTTTTTTCTTGTATTTTATCCATATATGTAAATGCTGTAATTAGTCTGTTCTTTCTTCCTGGTCCATTTTACATAGTATCTACTCACTTCTGTTGTGGCAATTGAAGACTTAGCTCTCTTTACCTTTACCTCTCCTTACCTTTGCGAGACAGTTAAGTCACATTAGTCAGTGTTTACATTATTATGAATGTGCTGATACTGTTCATAGCTGAGCAAAGTAGGTTATTGTTGCTACGTTTACTTTCTTATACAGCTTTTTTTCCTGAAGTTAATAAATGTACCTCCCATTTTTCAAACACAATTAGTATTTTATAAACTCCTCAGCTGTCTATCCTGCTGCATCAGGACTGATGCACCTCAGGATGCTGAAGGAGATTGTAAGATATTCTTTACCCTTCCTTCTAGGCTAGGTAACATTTTTCTCAATCACCGTGTGTTCTATTTTTTGGTTTAGTCTTGCATTCAGCCACGAAATGTTCTCTAATAGCTTTCTGAGAGAGAGTGTGTAAGTGGAAAAATTTTTGAGCTTTATGTCTTAGGCTAGACTCTCTAGAGAAGTAAAACCAGTGAAGCATGTAAATATAACAGTTAAGTTTATGAACTTGCCACCATGTGCTTACACTGGCAGCACTGTACAAACAACTGGATAAGATTTTATAACATTGGTATATCACTGTCTGACAGCTGTGTTTGTTTCAATGTGTGGCTGCGTCTTGAGGAGTGGCATTTGTTATTGCTGTTGAATGATTTTGTGAGCCATAGAGAGAATGTTGGAGCTTGAATGAGAGCAACAAACAAACATTAAGTTTGTTAAACTTGGTGAGAGTGGAAGTAAAATCATGTCAGTCTAAGTAAAAGACATGGTAGTGTAAGTTTATGAGGATAACACCATGAAGAAAGCAGCAGTATACAAATGGACTAAATGTTTTTCTGAGAAGAGAGAAAGTGCCGCTGATAAAGAGAGGTGAGAGTTGGCAGTTGTAAGCAGAACTGGCAAAAACATGGCCAAAACTCATCGAGTTTTGTGTCAAAATTGTTGGCTGACTGTGAGAAGCATAGCAGACTAAGTAAACATTGATAGAGAAACAGGAAAATCGTAACTGAAAATATTGACATGAGAAAGATGTGTGCAAAAATGGTCCCAAAGCTCACTGATGAACAAAAGCAAAGGAAAGCCCAAGCTTGCCAAGACCTTTTGGAGAGGCAAGATGAGGTTTGGGGCTGTTACCACTGGTGATGAAATATGGGTGTATCAATATGACCCTGAAACAAAGCATCAAAGTGCACAATAGAATTTAGACAATTCTCCACAACTAAAAAATTCCAGCAGTCCAAATCGAAAGTCAAAACGATGTTGCTAAGCTTTTTTGATATCAGAGTGGTTGCTCATTATGAATCTGTACCAAGTGGACAAACAGTTAACCAAGTTTACTATTCAGAAGTGCTGAAAAGGCTACTTGAAAAAGCTGTATGAAAATGACCTGAACTTTTCACCAACCACTCATGGCTCTTGCATTACATCAATGTACCAGCTGACACATCACTGTCTGTGAGGGAGTTTTTAGCTGGTAAACAAATAACTGTATTGGAACATCCTACCTACTCACCCGATCTGGCCCCGTGTGAATTTTTCTTTACCTGAAGATAAATGAAATACTAAAAGGAAGACATTTTGATGACGTTCAGGACATCAAGCTTAATATGACAACAGCTCTGATGGCTATTGCAGAAAAAGAGTTCCAAAATTTCTTTGAAGGGTGGACTAGGCACTGGTGTAAGTGTATAGCTACTCTGAAGGTGACCACAGTGATATTTAACAATGACATATTTAGTACTTTCTCTAGGATGAGTTCCCAAACTTAATTGTCAGACTTTGTGTATGTCCCCAGCCCAGTGCTATCAAGTCAGATCCTACTCATGGTGACCCTAGAGGCCAGAGTAGAACTGCCCTCTAGAGTATTCAAGGAACACCTGGTAGATCTGAACTGCTGACCTTTTGGTTAGCAGTGGTAGCACTTAGCCCACTACACCACCAGGGTTTCCCGGTTTGTGTATGTATGTATACATATGTGTGTGTGCCTACACACACACACACACACACACACACACATACATATATATGTGGAGAGAGAGAGAGAGATTTGTATCAAGGAAGCAGATAACATGATTGTAGATACAGGAATGTCCCAAGAGTGTGGCTCAGGATAAGAGGTTTTTCTCTATTTAAGTAGCTGCCAAAACCAAAATCCATTGCTGTCCAGTTGATTCTTTCTCATAACAACCCTATAGGACAGAGTAGAGCTGCCCCGTAGGGTTTCCAAGGAGCACCTGGTAGATTTGGACTGCTGACCTTTTGGTTAGCAGCTGTAGCTCTTAACTACTACACTAGCAGATTGGCAAATCCAAGATTGGCAGGAGAGAGAGAAGGGCTCTTGCTCACAGGCTGTGAAAATCAACAAATCCCAAGACCGGAAGACCAAAGTTCAAGGCTTCTCCTGATTCGTGTAGCTGCAGGGGCTAGTGAACCTAAGATTGGCATATTGGACAGCAGGCTGTGAAGATCAGTAAATTCCACGACTGGCAGATAAGGTGATAGCTCTAGTATCAAACAAAAAGGAGGCAGCCACAGGATCTAGAGTGAGCAAAAAAGCCAGAATGTCAGCTTACATTTGGCTGCAGGCCATATCCCCAGGCAAACTCCCTTTCAGCTGATTGGCTACTCACAGCAGATTCCATCCTGGGAGTGATCACATATAAACACTGAGAATCATAGCCCAGCCAAGCTGACATAGAATCTTAACCATTGTAATGTCTGATATCTTTATTTTTCCTGTAAGCATTTAGTTCTTATAGAATTCTTGGTTGAAAATCTTTTTTTCCTCTGACTTTTGAAAGCCGTGTCCCACTGTTTTCTAGCATCCAGTTTTACCATTGTGAAGTAGGATGTCTTTTGGATTTTTTCCTTCTTTCTATATTCTCTACATTTTAGAATGTTCTATTCAACTCAATATTTAAAAATGTATGATGATGTGTGTTTTTTATTCTTTTACTGCGCTGAACACTCAGTGTTCATTTTGATCATTAAACTCAAGTGTATGGGGCAGTTTTTATTATATATTTTCTCTCATGATTTCTTCACTTTCTCCTATGCGTTGTCTGTCTCAAGGTCCTGGGATGATTCTCTTATTTTCTCATTAGTTTTCTCTTGCTTTAGGATCTTTATGTTTTGCTGTATTTTCTGGGAGAGTTTATTGGTTTCATATCCACTCCTTTCACTGATTTTAAGACTTCTGCTCTCATGCATTTTCTTTTTTTCACTCAAGAACATTTTCTTGCTTTTTTGTTCTCTTTTCACTGGACATCTTTATGATACAATTTTGATACAGTAAATTTTTCTGTATCTTTAAGATTATTTTTCTCAAGTTTTATTTGGTGTCAGTGCCATTTTCCTTTGATATTCCTTGACTTCTTTTTGTTTGTTTGTTTTAGATCAAAATGAAGAACTAGGGCCAATTAGAAGCTCTGGGAGATTGAGATGTGGGCAAACCCCATCCATTGTTATCCTCTTTATGGTATGCTCGTTGAACTAGCCATCTTTTGGGGGAACTTCCAAGTATCAATAACTAGAGGCTTTTCTATGGAATTGTTAAACATTTTTTTTGAGAGAATACTCTTCCTCTTTCTTGCCAGGAATGTGTGTTCCTGGCTGCCTGCTCCTGAGAGCGGGGCAGGGGCAGGGACTATGGATCCAACCAACACAACAATAGCAACAATCCCCAGCCAGTTGCTGTTGAGTTGACTCAAACTCATGGCAACCCCATGTGTGTCAGAGTAGACCTGTGCTCCATAGAGTTTTCAATCGCTGATTTTTTCAGAAGTAGTCACCAAGTCTCTCTTCTAGGCTGTCTCTAGGTAGACTCAAACCCATGAATCTCTTGGTTATCAGCCCAGAATATTAATAGTGCATCATTCAGGGTCTCTGTGGTTCCCACAGTATATAGCATTCAGTTCATCCCCAGTTTTCAGTTTTATACCCAGCCCCTGCCTGTTGTGCTGAAGTTTCTTTCCTTTATCTTCTCCAGAGAATAAATCTCTCTTCTGCAGAGTTAAGTGATCTGGACAGTTGCCTGGCTGCCTAGGATATGGGTGGGGACTTGGAAGATACGGCTGCTCTCTACAGATTTTCACTGACTCCCGTGGCTTTCAGTGCCTTCTTTCACTCCTGATTCCAAAGTTCTTGCTGTTTCCAAGGCCTAAGTCTGTTGGCCTGGTTCTGCAGGGCAAATTGGCCTGCTTTCCACCCTTGTAGCTCTGATGCAGGCACAAAGTTGTTTCTGCTCATATAAGGCAGCTATCACTTATCAATGTGTTTTCTGTTCCCCTGAACCTTGCTGAAATGGTTTCTCCACTACCTTCTGCCCTCCCATTCTTTTGGTCTTTGTCAGTTGATACTTTTAAAATACTTTTACTTTCATTTAGGTAAGGAGCCCTGGTGGCACAGTGGTTAAAGCCGTTGGCTTCTAACCAAAAGATTGACGGTTTGAATCTGCCAGCTCCATGGGAGACAGATGTGATGATCTGCTTCCATAAAGATTTGTAGCCTTGGAAATCCTATAGCCAAATAAATCCTATAGGGCAGTTCTATTCTGTCCTGCAGGGTTTCTGTGAATTGAAATCAACTAGGTGGCAATAGTTTGGTTTGAGTTTCCCTTGGGTAGAGTTTTGTCAGGGACAGGAAGTTTATGTGTA
Organism: Heterohyrax brucei; assembly: GCA_028571685.1. Classification (NCBI taxonomy): domain Eukaryota; kingdom Metazoa; phylum Chordata; class Mammalia; order Hyracoidea; family Procaviidae; genus Heterohyrax; species Heterohyrax brucei. The sequence continues at coordinate 35,836,132 of CM053149.1, forward strand.
TGGTCAATCCACTATGTTTGACCAGGGCAGAGTATGTGCCCATTTTCTCTTGGTGGCTTTAGTCAAGATGGGACAAAACATCTGGGACTCTCCCAGTGCTCTGGGCTGGGAGAACACCCAGGAGGCCAGACTCAAAGCAGTAAAAGCTCTCTTTGTGGAGTCTCAGTGTCCAGGTCTAATGATAAGACTACCTGGGGGAGTACTGAGGGCCAGTTGAGGGCTTAGCAGAGATGAACCATTTCAAGACTCATTTTCTTTTCTCTTGTGGGTTTGCTCCCCAACTCAGGTCTTAACCAGAGCTGTAATTAAAAACAAACAAAATCTTGACATTGGAGACCTTGTATTCTCTGCAAACCATTTCAGATTGCACAAGAAAAGCTATCTTGGGAATTTTCAGCTCAACGACATGTTAAGCATCCCTCCACCCACCACCACTGTAAGTGGGAAAGTGTCTAGGGGAGGGCAGGAACCCATGAAGGAGAAAAATAAGGGTAGAAGGGATTGTGACAGCTCCCAGCAGCAGCCATCCAGAGTAGCATCTTGATTTCATATAAGCACCATTTCAGCATAAGCTATCTAATTTTGAGCTTGTCAATTTGGATAATCTTGGCCCCAGAATGGATTCAGGGGGTCTTAAATGATCTGGTTTGGCTCTTCACGGAGTCTGAATTTGCAGATAATTGCCGGAGCTCTTTTGGCTGTATAAACTTGTTATCAATTTCCTTTTTAAAAGTCAGCACTAAAATAATCATTCCCGTGAGCAAAACCCCTAACAAACCTTAAACTCAGGAGCATAAACACATTTTAGTGCTAGGGAACAAATGTGTGCGATTTCATCACCGCTGTGTCTATGAGGGCTCGTGTGAAGTCAGATGCATTAGGAGGAGCCCTGTGTGACCAAGTCTCAGGCTGAGTAGGGAGTCGGCATGGTGGCTGCAGCTGGAGATTAGGCAGGTTCAGGGACTCGGGATCATGATGATCATCATGTGTACTGCCCTGTGTTTCCTGCTAGGCAGAGGTGCAGTAGCCTTGTACATCAATATCGGCTTAAAGACATCCCGGTCTTGGGTCCTGCTTCAGTTTTGCTCTAAGACAAGATTTTCCTTATGACAGTCAGCCTCACTATCTCTGGCAGAGACCCCTTATTAACAGAAGTAAAAGCTCAAGATCAGATTGAGAGAGTACTGAATGATATTAGTGGATAGTGTGGTCGAACAGGGCAGAGCCAGTATTCTTGCCTCTTGTCACTGACTTTGGGCTAGTCACTTAACCTCTCTGAGCCTGAGTTTACTCACACTCCAAAAGGGTGTTATTACCTGTTCTGCTCTCTCTCAGAGATGTAAAATTTAAATGAGGTGGAATTATAAACATAAGAAAGTATACAAAATTAAATTATTATTATATTATCATTTTTACAAAGGGCAAAAATGGGTCTACCCCAGACCAAAATTTGGTTTCTTAAGTCTCAAAACTGCTAGGTAGTTTTATTAGCTGCTGTCAGAATCAACCCCCAACTCATGGTGGCCTCAAGCAAAAAGCTGTCCAGTACTGTGCCGTCCCTGTAACTAGTAGTGGATTGGACCATGGTGATCCAACTGGGTTTTCATTGACTGATTTCTGGAAGTAGTTTAACAGGACTTTTGTCCTCGTTCATCTTAACTTGGAAGTTCTGCTGAAACATGTTCCACATTGCAGCAACATACAAGCCCCTGCTGACTGATTGGTGGCAGCTACATATGAGATACCTTGGCTGGAAGTCGAACCCAGACATCCCACATGAAGGACGAATATTCTACCATGGGACTACCACTGCCTTCATTAAAGCTGCTTAGAATATGTGCAATATGTGTATCCTAAACTTATGCAGTCAACCTAAATAACTCATGCTAAAGTTTATTCCCACCTCCCCCTTTTTTTAAGTCTGACCTTAGTATCTGTGGACAAGGAGTTATTTCTTAGGATAACTTGATTTATAGACTGTAAAGGCATCTCGTGTTATTGCTTTCATGATCTTCTCTAAAAGAAGACAGCACATTTGGTGGCTCCCTGTGTTTATCATTTAGCAGGAGCTGGACAGATCCTGGAGGCTCCCTCTTGCCATTCCAAAGGCAGCTCCCAGAATTTCCACCTTCCCTGTCTCCTCATGACCATTATCCCTCCACCTCCTGAAATATCTCAGAAGATGATATCTTTTACCACTCAAGGTAGCCAGGATTTCTGAGAAAAAAAAAAAAAATCCTTCAACTCTCACCTATTGGCAACGGCCTCAGGAGGACAGTACCTGTTGTATTTGAGGAACAATGAAGAGGCCACATTGGCTGGAAGGGGAAAGAGGCAGTCAGAGAGGGTAGAGGCTAGGACGCGCAGAATCCTATAGGTCACAGTGAGGACTATGACCATGACTCAATGTGATAAGAGCCCCAGAAGGTTTTAGGCAAAGAGTGACATGTTCTGACACAGGTCTTAACAGATGCTGGCTGCTCTACTGATATCTGATAGCAGCAGAAGAGAAGCTTAGAGGTATAAGCAGCGGGCCCATTCACAGACCAGTACAGTCAGTCCCTGAGTTATGAACATCCAACTTATGGACAACTGGTACTTAAGAACAGACTGCCATGAAGCCTATTACATTAAAAATTTGAGTTAAATACATACAGTGATCATCAATAATGAACACACACACTACTTTGTGATGATCATAACAACACTGTGTGATACGGAAGTATCCTTTAAGTATATTTATATGCATTAAAAAAAAATGCTTTGAGTTGATTCTGACTCATATCAACCCTATGAGACAAAGTAGAACTGCCCCACAGAGTTTCCAAGGAGCACCTGGAGGACACGAACTGCTGAACTTTTGGTCAGCAGATGTAGCACTTAACAATTATGCCACCAGAGTTTCCTTTATCTGTATAGAAAGGTAAAATATATACTATATATGATGACATTCAACTGAGTGACATTAAATAAGAACCATATGAACCTCTTGTGACTTAGCTGCAAATTGGACTTCAATACTTAAGAATAGATTTTGTGTATTGTACAGGGACTATGTGTACAATAATTCAGGGGACAAATAACGGTGGAGATCTCTAACCCAGTCCGATAGATCTAATCCTTTAGTACACATATTCACTTGAATGTTTTACGGATACCTCCTCCTCATTGGCCTCCTCATCATATCCCAAGCTAGAGTCTCCCAGGACATGCCTGTTTTGTGTTCTTCATCTCAGTGAAGGGAATGCTATCGTTTAGATTCCATAAGCCAGAGATCTGACCACATCCTTGACTCTTCCCTCTTCCTTAAGTCTCACATCCAGTTAGCAAAAAGATCCTATCGATTCTACTTTTTGAATGTTATTCAGTTCCATTCCTTCCATACTATTGTCATAGCTACTGCCTGAAGTGTTATCACAGGACAGTCACACAACCCTTTATCTGGTTTTCTTACTTCCAGTCTCAGACCCCACTCTACTCTAGTCCATCCTCTGTTCTGTCACCTGGGTGATTTTTTTTTTTTTTAATTTTTATTTAACATGACTGAGTGAAAATATACATTCACGTATAAATTTACATGCCCCCCTATATGCAGCTTCCACTGCTCTGCCTGTCCGGTGACTGCACACTATTCCTCTCTGCTCCATACATGTCTCATCCTCCCAACAGCCTCCTTTCCGCTCATCTCCATCCACTTCCCTTCCTCCAGCCAGAGGTCAGCAAGATGATATCCTATAGATGTATAGAACCATGAAGTGCTTCCAATATGTGGTCACTCTGCATTGCCAAGTCCAATCCATTCCTGTCCAAAGAGTGGACCTTTGTTATAATTTATGGGAAAGGGCAGCATCAGGGCCGGGGGCCATGCTCTCAGAGGAACCCCAAAACCGCTGGACCATCAATTGAGGTCTTTTAGTGGAGATCTCAGGATGCACCCCTTTTTATTCTTGTGTTGCCATTGAGACTCCTCTCTGTGAGCTCCATCGTGGCTATCGCTGGTGGTGGCCAGGCACTGGGTGATTGTTAAAAAAACCCAAAGTCACTGAACTTTCAAGCAGCCTTCATCAAGCCCTGCCCAGGCAATGAATCTCATCCTTGCACATTGTCGTTTCTCTTCCCCGAGTACAGTCTTTCTCTGAGGAGGCACCCTTCCGTGAACAATGTAGCTTTCAGAGAAGGTATCACAGGGAGAGGTGGAGATAGTTCCCTTATAGCTCATAGCTTAGCAAATCTTCCGAAAACTTTATAAACACCTCAGCTCCATCCTCACATTCCTTTTCCCGTCTGCAGCAAGCTGGTTCAAATTCCCTTTAGCCTACTTAGCAAACCACAGCGAATTCATTCTGGTTCAAACCCTTGCTGATACTTTGCAATTCTAACAAGTTCATAGGAAGTTATGCATGAGAATCACTTAGACGGTTTTTTAAAATGTAGATTCTGATCTAGTATATCTGGACTGGAAATGGAAATTCTTAGCAGGGATTCAAACCAGAACTATCTGAAAATATTCCTCCCTGCCCCAACCCAACCTGCAGAGGAGGCGTCTTTCTGTGCCTCACAAAGGTAATCAGGCCACTTCTCTGATTTACAAAAACTCTTGAATGATTTCCTTTCACTGTCAGGATAAAGACCAAACAACCTGGCTCAGGAGGTCTTCTATGTCCTGCCCTGCCTTTTCCCTTGTTCCCAATACTTCAGCAGTGCTGAGTGAAGCACTTTAGTCTCTATCCACTGCCATCGAGTCAGGCCTGACTCATAGTGACCCTATAGGTCAGAGTAGAACTGCCCCAGAGAGTTTCTAAGGAGTTCCTGGTGGATTTCAACTGCTGACATTTTGATTAGCAGACACAGCACTTAACCGACTACACCAGCAGGGTTTCCTAAGACAAGCCAATTTATGTCATAGATATACCTCAACATGTGAAGTTCCTGGGGTGGTGCAAATGGTTACATGCTGGGGCTACTAACTAAAAAATTAACAGTTGGAACCCACTAAGAGGTACCTTAGAGGGTCTGGTAGTCTGCTTCTGGAAGATCACAGCCTTTAAAACTCTATAGGACTTGGTTCTACTCTGACACACATGTCATCAACATTTGTCAGAATCAACACAATGCCAATGGGGTTGTATTTTTTTGGTTTTATACCTTGCATGCTGCTGAGTTTTTCCCAGAACAGCTCTCAACCAAACCTGCCTCATGCCTGATCTGTGCTTCAAAACTCTTCTCAAATGTCTTCTTGTCCTGGAGGTCTCCTCTTACCGTGCTATTTAGGGTTACCCTATCTATGGAATAGTCTTATGCTGTTGTCTTGAAACTGTGTGTAGAGTGTCACCCTAGCTGGTTTGTAAGCTAGATGGGGACAGAAACAATGTCACCTTCATCTACGGGTCCTCTGCACCTGACACAGGACCAGGCACCGGTCGAGTCAACAACACTTCTGGAGACTTGGCTGTTGAAGGACAACCAATTCAGGAGTCAACAGAAGACCGAGCCAAACAGAAGAATTGTACTCAAAGGTCTTTTTGATGATCGTTAATGTCAGAGTAAAGCATGTTTGTGCTAGAGGGCACCTTGTGAGATTATCTGATATACTCTGAACCCAAATGACTGGTTTTTGATGTTGTGACAATTGACCCCAGCAAGGACAGGTTATGTGGACCAAGAGAACTAGTCTCAGTGATACCCTAGAATTCTGCCTGGCAATGAATGAACAGTGAAAATTTATGATCATGTATTTTGGTAGGAAAAATTAGTTTTGAAACATAGATTTGCAATTTTGCAATCCTATGTATTATGTTTCTCATTTCTTCATTTGTATAATAACAAGAATAAACAAGAACCAGAGTCTAAAAAATGTTGAGACCAAACTGGCTTTGCTTTGTTACTATTTTGCTTAGAATTACAACAGGCCCCAAGGTGGTATAAATGCTTTGTATGCAAATGCTAACCTAAAGGTTAGTTGTTAGAATCCACCCAGTGGTGGATTCCAGAGAAAGGCTGAAGGTCTGCTCCCATGAAGACTGAAACCCAGACAACTCAGTGAAGCAGTGCTACTTTGTAACACCTGGGGTTGCCATGAGATGGGAATGACTTGGTGACAACTAATGGAGGTAAGATACGAGAACTCTGGATATACTGTTGCTCAAGAAGAAGCCTAGACCTTTTGGCTAAGTGATCTTCACTGCCCTTTAACATGTTGCCAAATGCGCTGACTGAGGAAAACTCAGGATGTGAAACATTTCTTGTTCCATTGAAGATCTCTGGATTTTGAAAGCAAATACTTTGTATTATGATTCTTTTTTTTTTAATTTTTATTTTTATTTAACATAACTGAGTGAAAATGTACATTCACATATAAATTTACATGCCCCCCTATATGCAGCTTCCACTGCTCTCCCTGTCAGGTGACAGCACACTGTTCCTCTCTGCTCCATACATGTCTCATCCTCCCAACAGCCTCCTTTTCCCTCCTCTCCGTCCACTCCCCTTCCTCCAGCCAGAGGTCAGCAAGATGATATCCTATAGATATACAGAACCCAAAGTGCTTCCAATATATGGTCACTCTGCATTGCCAAGTCCAATCCATTCCTGTCCAAAGAGGGGACCCTTGTTATAATTTATGGGAAAGGGCAGCATCAGGGCCGGGGGCCATGCTCTCAGAGGAATCCCAAAACCGCTGGACTACCAATTGAGGTCTTTTAGTGGAGATCTCATGATGCACCTCTTTTTATTCTTGGGTTGCCAGTGAGACTCCTCTCTGTGAGCTCCATCGTGGCTATTGCTAGTGGTGGCCAGGCACCATCCGGTTCTTCCGGTCCCAAGTCGATGTAGGCACCCACTCTTGTGGGTCTCTCTGTCTTCTAGGTTGTCTTTACCACATGTCACTTTGGTCCTCGGTGAGCATCCGTTCCTGCTGAGTTGGGACCATTTGCTGTGTCCTCGGATGGCAGCTTGGCAGCTTTTAAGACCCCAGATGCCACTCACCAATGTGGGGTGCAGAGAGCTCTCTTAGCAAAACGCTAGTTGTGCCAATTGGCCTGGAATTCCCCTAAGAGCATGGTCCCCCGCCCCCCACCCCAGCTACTCTATCCTTGCAGTATTGAGTTAAGATGGAAGGAATACTCAAGTTATGTGAAGTCCACTTAATGTTGTTCTTGTTTCTAATGTGTGCTATCACTGCTTTTTCCCAACTAGATTTCTAGTAACTATCTAAACTAAACCCTCCCCCCATCAACCTCCCTCCCTCCCCTCCCTTGCAGCTGTCAAAGAGTCTTTTCTTCTATATACAAGTCTGTTTCTGAGATCTTATCGTAGAGGTCTCATACAGTATTTGTCCTTTTGTCGCTAACTACTTTCACTCAACATAATGTCTTCCAGTTGAAACCAGGTTAGGAGATGTTTCCTGGAATCATCACTATTCTTTATCATTGCATAGTGCTCCATTGAGTATATGTACCATAGTTTACCTATCCATTCTTCGTATTATGATTCTTAATAGCCTCTCTGTTGATTTCGCACCTCCCCATGTTATTCTTGCAATAGTTTTCTCCTTATTGTTCGATAATATCTGCATTCTGTTAGACTGACTTTCTTTGGAATGGGCACAAACATGGATCCCTTCTAGTTAGTTGGCAGTAGCTGTCTTCCAAATTTCTTGGCATAGGAGAGTGAGCACTTGCAGCACTACATTCACTTGTTTAAACATCTCAATTGATATTCTGCCAATTAAAATTTTGCTGAAGATCATTTAAAAGCAGCTGCAGTGGTATACCGGCCGGAAACAACCAGAAATTCAAGCTGCATCCAAAAGAGGATGTGGAATGAGGGATATCATTGCTGATGGCGTATGGAGTTCAAACTGAAAGCAGAGGATACCAGAAAGATGCTTACCTGTATTTTATTGACTATGCAGAGGTACTCAATTGTGTAGATCATAACAAATTATGGATAACATTGTGAAGAATGTGAATTCCAGAGTATTCAACTGTGCTTGTGTAGAACCTGTACATAGACCAAGAAGCAGTTGTTTGAACAGAATAAGGGGATACTGAGTGGTTTGAAGTCAGGAAGTTGTGTCTCACAGTTGTATCCTTTCACCATACTCATTCGATCTGTATGCTGAACAAATAATCTGAGAAGCTGGACTCCATGAAGAAGAACATGACATCAGGATTGGAGGACAACTCATTAACAACTTGCTTGATGGAGATAACACAACCTTTCACTGAAAGTGAAGAGGACTTAAAACAGTTACTGATGAAGATAAAAAAATTGCATCAGTCAGTATGGATTGCACCTTATCATAAAGAAAACAAAACAACCCCACCACTGGACCAACAAACAGCATCACAATAGATGGAGAAAGTACTAACGTTTTCAAGGATTTCATTTTACATAGATCCATAGTCAACACCCATGGAAGCAGAAATCAAAAATCAGATGATGTAATGCATTGAGCAAATCCATTGTAAAAGATCTCTTTAAGGTGTTAGAAAGCAAAAATGTCACTTTGAGGACAAAGATTAGCCTGACCTAAGACAGTATTTTCAATCACTTCATATGCATGCAAAAGCTGGACAATGCATAAGGAAGACCAAAGAAGAAATAATGCCTTTGAATTCTGGTGTTGGCAAAAAATATTGAATATATCATGGATTTCCAGAAGAACGAACCAATCCGTCTTTGAAGAAATACAGCCAGAATGTTACTTAGAAGAGAGAATGTACTTTGGCCATGCTTTTAGGAGGTTATCGCTCTCAGGAGAAGGACAGCATGACTCATAAAGTAGAGAGAGCATCAGAGAAAAAGAGAAAAACCCCTAATGAGACGCACCGACACAGTGAGTGCAACCACAGGCTCAAGCATACAAACTCTTGCTAGGATGGTTCAGGACCAAGCAGTGTTTCATCCTGTGTATGTGTGTGTTGGAACTGACTTAATAGCACCTAACAACACAGCAACAGTGTAGTTTCCTGCTTATGTCTCTCTTATATCCTTATCCTCACTCAGGACCAGCTATACACTTTGTGGAGCTTTTGTTAAAAGAGTAAGTTTAAGACAACCATAGCAGCGTGTTAAACCAAGTGCAGGACCCTTTTCAGGTTGCACTCTGGGCAGCTGCAGAGGTAATGTGCCCATGAGACCAGTCCTGCCTGTGGTCATTTCACACATTTACTGAAAGCATCGTATACACCAGTCTCTGTGCCCAGCACTAGAGATCAAATAAAGTTGAAACATGATCCTGCTCTTTAACAATAGTGACAGTAAATATAATGATAATAACAGTGATGACATCAAAACAATCAAATGTTTATCAAACACTTAACAACATGCCAGGAACTATGAAGTGTGTTATTGTAAATCTCCTCTATCAGTCTGTACACTGTTTTACACATAGAAACTGGCTCAAGAGGCTAACACCTGTTTGATACTAACAGCAACTTGTAATATGAAGTTCTGTTGGATACCCCAGTTTATCTCTCTTCTAAGGTTTGGCATTTTGTAAATTTGCGGCCCTTCTTGCCTCCTGCCCTCAGGCAAAATGTTACCCTCATTCTGCCTGGGCATCCCTGGAAGATTCTGGAAATATTCTTCAAGGTTGTCTGCTTTCTGTCTATAGCCCCTTTCAGTCCCCTCTGAGCCCACAACTCTGTTTGTTCCCACTCCTGGTTGATGCAGTACTGCTGCAAAAACATCTGTCCTGATCTACCTTTATGTGCTGTGGCCACAATCCAAGGGCTCACATGTACCTCTCCCTAGCTCCTGGGCTCCTTACATACAGTAGATTTATCAGAAAAACAGCTGCTCACCCATCCACACCGCTGACCCTGTGCCAAGAAGTCCTTCCAAGCTTCTTGAAAAGCCTTTCTCCTGACTTTCAGAGAATGGCAGAGCCCGTCTGTACTCAGCCCCAGATCTCTGCCTTCTGGTCCCCGGGACTCATCACTTTACATTGTTTTGCAAGCCCCAAAGATGTGGCTTTGTGATGAGATCACTTTATATTTACGCTGCACAATCTCTGTTTCAACGTCAGGGTAAAATATTCCATGGCAAAAAATACATATGCTTTATAAAAGACTTTATGGGACTGTTTAGGTCAGAAATGCCTTAAAATGCACAAGTGGTGTGGACTGCAACTACTTCTGGAAGCACCTAACTGGAAGGAAGATATCTCTTGGAGTTGAAAAGAAAGCTACTTTCATTGGGTTGAAGAATAGGAAGGTTCATAAAATTTTTACACTGCAGTGGCATGATAATTTTTCTTTCTTTCATTGCTTCTTCCATATGAGAGAAAAAGGAACAAGAAGGAACCACAGAGAAGACACTTTTCCAAGTGAGAAAAGAAGACTGGAGTGCAGAGGAGCCACCAGGATCTTTAGGACCCGGCTTAGGGGAACTTTGATATTGTATTGTTCTGAATCCTCATGGATGTTTCCCAGATCCTTATTAGACTTCATCCCATGATAAAAGGGCAAATTAGAAAGGAGCCGTGTCAATATATCCCCTGCCATTGAGGGCACACTATGCTTTCCTCAGGTACAGCTATTTATGTGGTTTTACCTGAGGACTCTGCATTGTTACTACTCTGGGCTGAGCTTGCTCCCGGTACGGAATATGTAAGAAGCTCGAGGCTAGGGCTGAAATTCCCTTTACGAACCTGTTGGCTTGTGCTTTATATACTTTCCTATGTCTAACTCTTCCAAGGCTCCGACTACCAACCATTCTGATCTCTGGTCTTGCTGTCCTCTTAATCTCTGTTGGCCGTACCTGAGGCAGGATCTCTGACTCTTAGCCCATTACACCTTACAACCCCTCACCTGATCCTTTTCAGCAAAGTGCCGAGGATGAGACTAGGGTCAGGCTCTGATGTACTCAGTAGCAAAGAAAATCTGGAAATGGATTGAAAATCTTTTAAGTTTATTTCTTAGACATATTATTAATCAATAATTATTTATGTCATTAATACATGCTACATTTAACTGTTTAATTTAGTTTCTGTATTTAAATAAGAGGAGAATGAAACATCTGTAGTGAAGTTCTTGATCTCAGTAAGACTTGTGATCAAAATACCCTGCTAGGAGATATTAAAAGGGCAAAGATCGTCCTTTTAAGTAATTTCTTATGCAACCAGTGCTCAGAGATGTCTGTGGCATCATCCCTGTTTCCTGTCTAAGCTACTTCTTTCGCCTATTCCCTTGATCCCATGCTTTCCTTTCTCGTGTCCTTACCTTCAGCCTTTCCTCTCTCCTGCCGTATTTGCTGCTCATTTAGACTTCCTAAGGTCTGCTTTAGAGTATTGCATTACACTGTGACCTGTTACTGACATGAGCTTATGCTACCATTCTTGGCTGAGAGACAAGCCGGGCTCTCCAGGCTGTGGTCAGTCCCTGCTGTGTAGTTCATCCAAATCAATTATGTCTACTTCCCAGGATAGAAACTGAGCCCTGGAGAGCTTCAGGGAGGCGCAGGAGGTCCCCAGGAGCTGCTGTTTGTCCTTAGGTGTTGGCAGGGGAGGAACAAAGGGACTGGTTTAGGTGTTCCCTGTAAAAAGTTAAATGAAACCCAAGAGGTTGGGTGACTTCTTTGGTTGAGAGAGGTAAAGTACAGGACGAGTTTCTCTCAGAAAGAATTTCTCTCTTGTATCACATGTTCACAGTTACTCCAGTTACTCAGTTGGCAGAGATTTCCTGAAAAAATTTTCTCCAAGTCAGTGCCCAAGCATAGGCTCTCAGCATAGTGTCAGAGGTCCTGCTTATCCTGACACCAATCCCAAAGTTTTAGGAACACCCAGTGGTGCTGGCTTTCTTCGTCAGACCTGTTGAACTCCTTTGAGTTTCTGCTGTGATCTGACCAGTTGTCTTTACCTGTCATACATGCATGTCTGCCTTCCTACTTGTGGCGTTCATGGTCCAAGTATTTGTCTACACCTCAGCAAATTCAGATCAGAAGTTCTGTCTCAGGCTCTGCCTGTGGGTGCCTCTGCGACCAGCTCGGTCCATACTGCTTACTTTGGGCTTCAAAGTCCCACAGCGGATCAATCTGTCACCCAAGATCAATGTCCTGGGGTGGGAGTAGGGCTCTCTAGAGCAAAGGTAAAAGACTGGATTAGAGTTAGTGACCTGGATTGAAAGCTTGCCTTTGACACTTCCTAGTTGGATGACCGAGGTGCTGTGGTGGTGCAGAGGTTAAATGCTGGGCTGTCAACTGAAAGGCTGGTGACTTGAACCTAGCAGCCCCTCCATAGGAGGAAGATGTGGCAATCTGCTTTCATAGAGATTATAGCCTTGGAAATGCTATGAAAGCTCTAGTCTGTCCTATAAGATTGTTATAAGTCGGATTTGACTTGATGGCAACGAGAATGGGAGCTGTGTGATCATAGACACATTGCTTAACCTCTCTATTCTCAACTATGACTAGTGAGAAACCAAGGCACCTCTAAGAAAAAGGTAACTGTTACAAGCGTCATTTGGGATAAACTATGCAAAGCAGTCAGTATGCTACACTACACTGATCTCAAATGTCGTGTAAGTAAAACTTATCTCTTTTCTGCTATGAGTGCTTAGAACCGAACAGAACAAAACAAAACGAAAAACACCACTGCTGTCAAGTCAGTTCTGACTCAGAGACCCTATAAGGTGGAGTAGAACAGCCCCACAACATTTTCAAGGAGCACCTGGTGGATTCGAACTGCCAAACTTTTGGTCAGCAGCTGTTGTACTTAACTACTAAGAAACTGTTTTTAAGACAAATGCTGTCCTCAAAACCTCCTTCCCTGCTGCAAAACATTTCCTTAATTCCTCACTACTGAATCTCGTGTAAACTTCTAAAGGAGAAGGGGAAAAGGAGGTATTATTCTCATTTTTCTGATGAATAAACTGAGGTACTGATTAATTATATACCCTTTATGCTATCCTTCAAAGATGTAGCAAAATGTGGAGAAGCTTATATCCCTTTAGCCATGCTGCTGCTCTGATTAATTTCTCTTTCTGCTCACCAGCTCTGCTCACAGTGGTTTTGCAAGGACTAGGCATTCCCACAACTGGGGTCTTCAGACCCCATGGATTTACTCTGCCCTGCCCTGGGTCAGGGATCTCATCATCTTAGTGGCCAGCTCTGTGACACCCACTGGGCCATGGCCATACTTGAGCAGGGTGCAGTGAGTCAACTGGGCTGAGAAACCAAAATTCTGCAGGTTAAGTCATTGCCCTGCCCTGATGAAGCTGCTGAAGACATGCAGTCCTTTCCTTGGGGATCTCTGTTTCCTAATGCCACAGACCCATCTTCTCCCTTGTCCTCTATCCTGAGTCCTCACTTAGTAACAGAAAAAGAAAACAGATCATTTCAATTTATTAGGAATAATGACCACGATGCAAAGATTACACAGTAACTCAGTGCTGACATATTAGGTGAGCTAAGAGAAGTTACTGACATTTAAAAAGTATTAACAAGAATAAAAAGTCCCAGTATCCCATGTTTAAGCCCACTCTTTTTTCTTGAAACTGAAAAGTGATTCAGGAAGGGCAAAAGCTTTGACTGAGCAGTGAGTCAGAGGACCCAGGTTTCTGGCCCATCGTTGTTGACCTGTCCCAGACTCCGTGTCTTCACTCCCAAGGTGACTGCCAATTAATGTCCTGGTGTGGGCATTGGAGACTCAGCTTAGCCAGGTGGAGTGGAGCAGTGTGGTAGGCATAGCTTTTGATGACTTTCCAACCTCGTTATGTCAGGGTTCTCTGTTCAGTCTCTGTAAGGAACCAAACTGGATCTAGGAGAGAATAGAAAGGAATCAAGTCTCCAGCACCCACCATTTGTTGTGATTGAGCTCTTCTCCTTTACTCTGTTGTAGTTTTGCAAAATTGCATTAAAAAAAAGTAAACAAACTAAACAAAAAAAAAATATTTCACTGTCTGAATAACTAACAACCATTAATGTATCAGAATATAAAATTACAGAACATTTCCTATGCATCAGTTGATACACACATCAATTGATCGTCTTTAGATATGTATAAATAAAAACAAAACCCACTGCTGGCCAGTCGATTCTAACTCATAGTGACTGTATAGGACAGAGTAGAGCTGCTCCATAGTTTCCAAGGAGTGTCTAGAAGATTCAAACTGCTGACCTTTTGGTGAGAAGACCTAGCATGTAACCACTATGCTACCAGAGTTTCCATATGTATAAATACACAACAAAAATAGCATCATACTGCAGACCTAACCAAAACCAAAGCCCCTGCTGTTGAGTTGTTTCTCACTTATAGCCACCCTGTAGGACAGAGCAGAGCTGCTCCATGGGGTTTCCAAGGAGTACCTGGTGGATTCAAATTGATGACCTTTTTGTTAGCAGATGTGACACTTAACCACTATGCCATCAGGGTTTCCATCATAATGCATATTCTTTTAAAAACTAACTTAATTTTCTTCTGCATCACGATCTGTGATATTATATAACACTTCATTTCAGAGTTGTGCCATAAACTATGAAACCAATTCTCTCATGTTTGACATTTAATTATTTTTCATGCCCCCCCTTTAGGCAATTACAAATGACATTGTGATGTTAATCCCGTGATTAAATATCAGTGCACATCCTACATTAGTCCCTGTGTTGTAGTCCGTTCCCCCAGGGATCAGGGAGAAGGTATTCCCAGCATGTGTGGTCATGTGAACAAAGGTAAATTGGTGACAAGCAGTGGCTATGATAGGACTGATGCCAACAGCCAGGTGTGACAAAATGCTCTGGACCCCTGTGTGGGGTCTGTGAGGACCAAGCCCTACATATAGGAAAAATATCACTCCTTCATTCCTACTCCCATGCTAGAGGCTGCAGTAATTTAAGTTATTGTGGGAGAAGTTAAGGAAAAGGAGGATTATTGATTTCATATTGCTGCTATAAGAAATTACTGCAAACAAAGTAGCTTAAAACAGCACACAGTTTTGGAGGTCAGCAGTGTAAAGCTGAAGTCTTGACAGGGAAGTATTTCTTCTGGTGGCTTCCAGGGAAAAATCTGTTTCTTTGCCTTTTCTGGTTTCTAGAGACCACTTTCAGAGGGAAACCATCAATTTGGCCAAATGTCCCCCACCAAAGATCTGACTTTTCAGTTAGAAGTCACTGGTATCTTGAACTGGCAAACATAAATTTCTCCTTCTAAATGGGACTAAATATTCAGAAGCTAAGTTAAAATAACCACAACCGAACCCACCACTGTCTAGTCAATTACAAATCATAGCAACCCTATAGGACAGAGTAGACCTGCCCCATAGAGTTTCCAGTGAGCACCTGGTGGATTTGAAGTGCCAACATTTTTTGCCAGCAGCTGTAGCACTTAATGATGAAGCCACTAGAGTTTCCAACTTAAAATAAGATATAGATAAATAAAGTTACACTATTGTACACCTGATTTCCTTATCATCATGACTTTAGAAAAATCGGCATACATACATAATGCTGAATTGCCCCCCAGAAAGATTACACTAATTGACGCTCTCTACTGTTGTGAGTGTCCTCTCTTTCGGACCCTTGAGAACCACTATGGTTTTCTTTATTTTTGATAATAACATAGCTGACAATCATTTTGATTTTTGCTGTAATTAGCAATTCTTGAATTACAAGTAAAGTTAAATATTTGTTTCATAGACATTTAAAATGACTGGATTAATTACTTTTGTGTGTGGCCTTTCTAGTGATGGTCTTATAACTCCTACCCAGGTGATTATGAGATAGGGTAATTTTGCCCTACTAAGCAGATTAGTCAGTTTTGCCTTCAAAGAGAGCCAATTTCAGAGCAGAGGAGAAGGTCCCACCACGACCAAGGAAGAATAACTAGGAGCTAGTGCTGGGAGGCTCCTAGAACCAGCAGAGAGAATGAGCTGTAACCTGAAGATGGTAAGAAGCAGTGGCAAAAGAGACTCAGTAGCAGATGGCGGCACAGTGGGCTTCCTGGCCCACAGAGAGGCAAAGCTGAGTGTCTTTGGACAGAGACTGAGGGGTGAGGGAGAGGCAGGCCTGTAAACAAAGCTAGAAAGAGGCTATCCTGATGAAAGAAGTATATCCTAAGTATTCCTAATCCTGAAATATTAACTGTTACTTCCTTAATAAACCCAATAATTATGAGTAAGTTCTGTGAGTCCAGTGTGAATTTTGCAATGAATTATAGAACCCATTAGAGAGTGCTGCAAGAGGGATAATTGGTGTCAGAATTGGTAAAGGAGGTGGAGAAAGGAGTTTTGTCTGGCCTCTATTTCAGGGGAGGCAGTCTTGTGCTGTAGATCTTGATTCTCCTTCCACCTCATGGGGTTAGAGCCATTTTTATGGAAACATTTTAAATCTGAGTATGATAGAAATTTCCCATTTATTCTTTCTCTACTTCTAGAGGACTTTCTATCTGCCTGCTATTATTAGAGATGTCTACTTTTCCACCAAGATCTGCTCTCTCCCCTTTCCTTGAAAATAGGATTGCAACACAGCCTGTGGGTGCCCATTTGCATTACATTTCCCACATTTCTTGCAGGTGAGTTTGGCTATGGAGCAAAGTTCTCTTCAGCAAATATGAGTAGAAGCAATGTGTGCCACTTGGGAGTCTGGTCCATAAAACAGCCCTCAAAACAGCAGCCAAAGCAACTCTTTAGTCATCTAGCACTGCTATAAAAGAAATACCACAAGGGGAGGCCTTTAAGAAAAGAAATTTTATTCTGTCACAGTCCAGTAGATTGTAAGTACAAATTCAAGGCATCAGCTCCAAGGAAAGTCTTTTTCTGTTGGCTGTGGAGGAAGATCCTTGTCATCAATCTTCCCCTGGCCTGGGAGTTTCTGAGGATGTGCTCTCTTCCCAGCACTGCTTCTTTCCTGATGGTACGCTTTCCCAAAATCTCTCTACTTGCTTCTCTTTTCCTTTATATCCCAAGAGACTGCCTTGAGGTCCAATGAGATATTAGAGATCAAGTCCTGCCTCAACAACCCAACTACAATTCTCTCTCATTAACATCACAGAGATAGGATTTACAACATATAGGAACATCACACAAATTGCTGCATACATTTTTAGGGGACATAACTCAGGTTTGAAGATGATGGACTATGACAGTGTACAAAGAAGAATTAAACTTCAATTTTGTTTGAGCCACTGTAGTTTACTCTAATACACAGTTTTAACACATTTCAATCTTTATTCATTTTTAATCAAGTTCCTCTCCATTATTGGACTATGAGTATAAGCAGAGCCCCTCCTGTTACAGTCATGGCACACAATAGGTTTTCAATAAACGTGATTGAATGAATGAGTTGCATGTTTAATTGCAGGGCTCTTGATGCTTCTATTACTTCATTTCTCAGAGACATTACCAGGGGGTAAAAAAGGAACTCATACATGTGAATTACACGTTAACATTCACATCAATTCTAGTAAATGCTTCCATTTATAAAATGTGGTCCGTCTTACCTGGGAAGTCAGAGATCAGAAAATGCTGACCACACAGACTCTTGACCTCCCAGGTGATGAAGAGAGAAGTGGCTCTGGATGATTGTTTATCGTGGCGTGACCATTACCACTTCCAACTGAGTTCATGTGAAACTTCAGGCCTCCTGCCTGGAGAAGAGTAATTTCTTATCCTGAACTAGAAGTGAAATGGTCCCAGTGAGATCCAAGGAGCTTAACAAATCCTTTGCTTTGTCACAGTGAAGACCTTTGCCTAATGCAAGGTCTTATCCTGCGGATTGCTTGGGGCCAGAAGATAGCCTGGTTAATCTAAGCAGCTCCTACTTCCCTACAGTGTTCACTGAACTGGGTTTTTTGTCTGTGAATAAAATGGACCAGATCTGGGTTGGTTGCCATGGTGACCGTATCAGCAGCCTCTGGGCTTTCTATCTTCCGCTGATGACAGCTCCTGTGCAATGAGCCCCCTGTAGAGTGTGGGTGCCTCAGTCACCTTCCCCAAGAAGGTAAAGTTTGTTGCGAAAAGACAGATTAGTTTATAAGTGAAATGGCCTCTTGGTTACCCCTTTTGGAACAGGATTCCCTTATCACATGTGGCTTACCTACATTATGATCTTAGGCATTCTCATTAATTAGCTATACTGACCAGAGGTAATGGTCTCTGACTTCTTCATCTCCTTTAGCCTGGTTTTAGGACCAGTCAAGAATTTCTGAGTTTGGGTTTTTTATTCCTTAGTAGGTTTGGAAATGTCAGCTCAGCCATATGGGTGCTGGTTTCTTCTTCTTGGGTCCCAGAATGATAACTCTGTCATGCTTCAGGATGAGAAAAGAGTTATGGCTCCTTGACTGCTTTCTAGGAGGTCAAGCTACCATCAAGCACACTTAAGGGGCCTCTGAGCTCTCTGCTCAGACCTCCCTGCACTGAAGGATGGCCTCCCTCACAGAGACGGTCCCAGTCTTACTTCTGAGGAGGGTAGAGATGATTTTTTCTGATCTAGGTAACAGATCAATGAAGATGTCTGTTTTGTCTTCTCTTTTTAAACAGTAGTTTTTCTTTCCTATACATAAATATCCACATTATTTAAATGGCAAATAAATAAATAAAAATCAAATAACAAATGTACCATATGCTATCTCTAATTCAATTCTCTTTTTTCACATAGCGTCTCAGATTAAGTGTGTTCTAAACCAAACTTGGTCACATCTGACCTTCACTATAATAACAAACTAACTGGTCCATCCATATCCGTTCTTGACCCCTGTAGCTCACTCTCCACATAGCAGCTAGAGGGACTTCCTGTGTATTTATTTATTTAAATTATGATCAAGTGAAAGTATACAATCCAACTTGATTTTGCATACCCACCTCTCTACAACTCTATCTGCTCTCCCTACTCTGTGACAGCACACTCCTCCTTTTCGCTCCAGAGAGACCTTTAAAATTCATGTCTGATCATTTCACAGGCTGAAAGTCTCCCAGAGATCTCCCTCCATTACTGTTGGGAAAAGACACGGAGTACAGGGCCCCAGTTG
Source organism: Heterohyrax brucei (assembly GCA_028571685.1). Taxonomy (NCBI): domain Eukaryota; kingdom Metazoa; phylum Chordata; class Mammalia; order Hyracoidea; family Procaviidae; genus Heterohyrax; species Heterohyrax brucei. The sequence goes on from CM053149.1 coordinate 35,855,096, forward strand.
TCCTTCCAGTTTGTATAGCACATTATTTCTATTGATGTCTGTGCCCCAGACCCATTGACTTGCTTTTGACTGCTCTCTGCATTGGACATAGGACCTTTGCCTAGGCTGTCCTGCTACCTGATTTCTGTTGTGTCTCTTTTCATCTACTTCACTTTCAGATCTGTTTTAGATCTCAGTCTCAGTTTTTCTTTATAAAGGATGCCTCCCTGGACCCCCTGGACTATGCAAGATTCTCCTATTTTACGCCCTCCTAGCTTGGGGAGCTCTGGTGGTACAGTGGTTAAGAGGGAGGCTGCTGAGCAAAAGGAATCCACTGATCACTCCTTGGAAACTGTATAGGGCAGTTCTACTCTGTCCTATAGGGTTGCTGTGAGTCTGAATTGACTTGATGGCAGCAAGTTTGACTTTTTGTTTTTGATATTCTAAGACATGGGTTGCATTCAAAGGACTCATTTCTATGGGAGACTGCATACTGATTTGTGTGATTATTTAACGTCCATCTCCAACACCAAACTGAGAGGTTTACAAGAATAGGACCTGCCCTTGTTAACGTTCATCACTGTATCTCTGTACCTCGCATGCACCCACAAGTAGGTGCTTAATGTGTAAATTGAGTGAAAACACAAATTTTCACAATTGCTAGCAAGAACAGATTATTGTACTAATTTCACAGATGAACAAATTTAGGATAGAACCTCTCAGTCTCCATTGATTGCTGGTTAAAAAGTCACAAGAATTTTTAATTTTGATGTTAAAGCCCAAGAATTGATATTTAATAATTTCTATTTCTCTTTCATTTATGTGATTCAAAGGAGTTCAAAGAGTTTCAGGAACCTCTGAGAGGCAGCCACAGCTGTCACCAGGGATTAGGGCATTTGAGACTGCTCAGAGGGAGGAGGCATCAGAGGTTCTGGAATTCAAACCCTCTGCTGCAGTAAGGTATAAGGTTTTTTTCTGACTCCACTGGCTGATCCAGGACCTCATCGTGTAGAACAGTTTCTCCTTCATCTGCCATCTCCAGCCTCCCAACAATTTCTGGTGAGGGTAGCTATGAGACAAAGAACTAAATTGGGCTTTTTGTCTCTAGTCTTTGAAAATAGCCTGAACAATTAAGATTCTCTTTACACTTCTAAGACAGCCAGGCCAAACCTGTGGTATGCTGTCAAGTCAACACTGACTCCTGCTGACCCTATATAACTGAGCAAAACTGCCCCACAGGGTTTTCTAGGCTGTAATCTAGGCAAAGCATCAGGGCTTTTCTCCCGTTCAATTGTAGGTGGGTTTGAACTTCTCTGACATTGGAGTTAGCAGCTGAAAACTTATGCACTGTGCCATCAGTGTACCTTAGGCCACACTTACCAGACCAAACCAAACCCATTGCTGTCAATTCCAACTCACAGCAATTCTGTAGGATGGAGTAGAACTGCCCCACAGAGTTTCCAAGAAGCACCTGGTGGATTTGAACTGCTGATCTTTTAGTTAGCAGCCATAGCACTTAACAACTACACCACCAGGATTTCCGGGCCACACTTAAACGAATGTAAATAAGTCGTGGGCTACATAGCCACCCCTGTGCAACAAGCCTAATGAAGACAACAGGCATAATGTAGTCATGGATATCCATTGATTGGATTGATTGTAACTATACATTAAAGCCACAGTCATGCATAATCATTGAGGTTCTAGTGACTAAGGGACCTTAAACATAGGAGCTTCTATTTTGGGGCTTCTTCAATCCATGAGAAAATGAATGCAGGGGACAAAGTGCAGCATATGCCTGGGTACCGTGGAAACTTTGTAAAGAACCTCTCCTGACCTTGCCTGATATGCCTCTTCCATTGTACTCTCTCTGGTTTTAATAAATGGGTAACTAAAGTATAGGAAACAGTTTCCATGAGTTCTGTGAGTCGTTCTCATGAATTATGAAACCAGCTGGGGTAATGAGAGGCAGAAGAGAAGCTAGTGTTGGTATAATTGATGGGGACCGTAAGGGCAGAGTCCTAACTATGGATTGCAGCTCTGGGAGGTTAGTGTCAGACAGAGAAATTGCTGTGAGGGTGGCTGGTGTCAGAATGATGAAAAGAGAAAGTGAGGATATGAGTTGCCTTCACATTTTGGAAATTAGCCTTGTGTTGGCTATTATTCACACAGCGGGTCCCCACTTCTGACTTCTTGCAGTGCCCCATGGCCACTGTTTTTCAAGCAGTTCATGATACATTTCTGACAATGACTTGCTTTTGTGATTCTCCTGTTGTTTTGCAAATTTCTTCTTACATACCTGCATCTCTGTGACCCCGGCCCCTGTCACACAGTGCGTGGTACAGATGTAAGTGATTCTTTATGGTAACTAGAAGTTGCTGCATAGTGCAAATGAATAAGCACCTGGATATGAACGGAAAGGTTGACAGTTTTGAACACACCCAGATGTGCCTCAGAAGAAAGGCTTGGTACTTTCTTAAAAAGTTAGAAACAGAACTACCATATGATACAGCAAGCCCACTGCTTGGAATATATCCTACAGAAATAAGGGCTGTCATATGAACAGATACATACACATGAATGTTTATTGCAGCACTACCCACAATAGCAAAAAGATGGAAACAACCTAGGTGCCCACCAGCAGATGAATGGATAAACAAACTATGGTATATATACACCACGGAACACTATGCAGTGATAAAGAACAATGATGATTTTATGAAACATCTCATAACTTGGAATCAACTGAAAGACGTTAAGCTGTGTGAAATCAGTCAGCTGCGAAAAGATATTGTCTGAGATCACTATTATAAGGGCTTAAGAAAGGACTTAACGCACAGAAGAAAATACTCTGATGGCTACAAGGGTGAGGAGAGAAGGAGAAGGTTACTCATAGATTAGTTGACAGGAATTGGGTTAGGTGAAGGGAGTGACAGCAGGTAGTGGAAGGCAGGTCAGCATAACTGGACTATACCACAAGCTAAATGGTTTTCTAATTTTGGCCCAATATTTCAAAGGACAGAGCGGTAGTAACAGGGACCTGGGGACTGAGTTTTCACGGGAGATAAAGGTCCATTGGCATAACTGATCTTTTTCCAAGTGTCTTCTGCATCCCATATTGGTGAGTGCATCTGGATCTTAATAGTTGGCAAGCTGCCATCTGGTGGGTTGATCCCAACCCACCTGGAACACATGACAACCAAGAACATCAAAGACACGAGGTAAAACGAAGCCAGGAGACAGAAGGACCCATATGATTTGGAGACTATATCAGCATGAGATTAGAAGAATCAGATAGTGCCTGGCTACCACCAAAGACAGCCCCGATAGGGGATATAATGTAGAGTCCCTGACACAGCAGGAGAAAAAGGAGTGTGCAGATCTAGAACCGTGTTAAAAGACCAGACTTGATGGTCTGACAACCTGGAGGGTCCCCTGAGAACACGGCCCCTGGACTTCCTGCTGCCCAGAGCTGACACCAGTGCTAAAAGCAACACTTTAGATAAAGAAGGGACTGGGTGTAGGGACAAAGAGCAATGTATATGGTGGGTGCACTTTATGGTTTAATATATATACAAGACTGTCCTACTGGTTTCTTTTTAGAGGAGAGAGAGTGGAGAGAAAGGGACAAGTGTTGCTTGAGTGGACACTGGAAGTGAAGAGTGAAAAAGAAGAGTGTGCTGTCACAGAGTGAGGAGAGCAGATAGAATCAAAGAGAGGCAGGTACTTGAGGTTTTACATGGAAAATTGACTTGGATTGTAAACTTCCACTTGATCACAATAAAAAATTGAATAAATAAATTTAACAAAAGATCTGGGAATCTACTTTTGAAAATCTAACCATAGAAAGCCCTGTGTAACGGTTCCCTTCTGACGCACTTGGGCAATTTTCTTTTTTTTTCAAACTGTTATTTGTTTCTTTATTTTTGGCTACCCCAGCTGCACATTAGAATTACTTGAGTGACTGTGAATACGTCCTGATAACTAGCCTTTGAGTTCATCGGTTTGGGATGGTTTTTCAAATCTTACAGATGATTGCATGAGCAGCCAGGTTTTTGAATCACTGGGGTAGCTGCTCACTACACCTTTACTGAAGTGAATTAACTGGAATCATCCCTCTCTTGGTCTCTTTCTCTGCTTGTGTGTAAATGTGTGCTTTTGAGCAGTGTTGGGGTCTAGGGAAGAACTGTTTCTGACACTGATGAATTCCTGTCCTGTTTCCTTCATTCCCTGCGAGCCTTGTGGATTCTAAGGATGTAGATGGATCTGGCAGATTGGAGGCCTTCCCAGGACAAAGCTGAGGAATCATGGTTGTTCCCAGAGACCCTATTTCCCAATTCCAGCTCTGGGAAGAATACAAGGACAATGAGTCAGCAATTTTTCTGCTTTCTGCAACCAAATATAGGAACAGGAACATTTTCTCCAGGCTCTGCACACTATTTGGAAGTCCAAATCAATTAATTTCTCTTGAGTTTAGCAGATGATACATTGATGTTTATTTACTTGCTCATTCACTTAGTCCTTCAGGAAATATTGATTTAATATGGATATGACACAATACGGATATAACACAATACGGATATAACACAATACGGATATAACACATGGGGTGAGGGGACCCATGAAGGAAGTGTTTCCCACATGCCCTGAAGAGCTTTAAATCTAGCCAAGGAGACAGTACATTCATGGCAGACTCCAGTGGCAGTACTATGTTGCCGTTAAGAGGGCACACACTTGAGTGAGACAACCTGGTTTAATTGTCTTTTCCACTTCTTATTAGTTGTGGACCCTGGGAAAGTTGCTTTACTTCTCCAAGCCTAGGTTTCTACATATGAACATCCCTCATCTATAAATAATATTAATTACACCATAGGGATGCTGTTAGGATTCAGCCAGGCTATTCCTGCAAAGCATTTAGTATAGCGCCTGGCATATGATAAAAATTCAAGTATTAGCTGTTGTTCTAGGGAAGACAGCACTCAAAGTTAGCTCATGAGCAGGAAGGAGAAGGATGGAGACTGAGGAATTTAGAGAGTTGAAGAGATGGGTATGGTTATGGAGGAATGGTGAAGAAAACACCAGGAAAGTGGAGACTGAGCTGGTTCTTGGGATGGATGTAATCTGGAAAAGTGGTGAGAAACAAGAAAGGTGCTCAAGGTGTATGGGGTGGGGATGAGGGTGGGAGGCCTGAGCAGGGATAGTCCTGTGCTGTTTGAAATGTCTCAAAGCATTTCATGATAATCCTCAACCCTTACCTCTGTTCCCCATGCTGCTCAGGATTCTGCAATATTGTCTATGCCCACAAGCCCCCGTCTAACCCTGTATCCAGCAAATGTGGTGGTCTGTCGGTATGGACCAAGTGTTCGAAAACACCAGTTGCAGAGGTGGAAAGTCTAAATTTAGCATAAGAATCTTTGGTATTTAGAACTCAAAGTTGAATTCTAGATTCTGAGGTCAGGTTAAGACCACCTTGGCTCTTTACCTGCAGTTAACAGTTTCCTCGAAAATTTTCAACCTTTAAAAGCTCCTATTTGACAAGGAACTTCCCATAATTGTTCTACTCTTTAGAATCACCAGAGCTGATTCTCCACTTTGAAGATATGCATTTGAATGAAACAGGTCACTGCTGTTCGCTCATTTCACGAGTACACACAAGCATGTTTATACACGTGTACACACATGTCCACTGTTTGTACACATGTGTACCCATGCATGTACACATTCTTCTCCACTAGGGAAGTTGTCCTGAGTGATGTCTTCTCTGTGTCTTTATTTTCCTCAAGTCTTTGTTTATCCTTTTTCTTTAAGATCCTTCTGGAGAACTGAAAAGAAATAGTGTAACAGCTCTAATGCTTGTTTCCAGAGCTAATTATTTTAAGTATGTTTTGTTATGTTAGTATTACCTAACACATATCCTGTGTATTTTAGAGTTAGGACTGCTGGTATTGCCTCATATCTGAAAGATACGGACTTTGAGAACCCTGAGAGAAAAGAAGAAAAGATAACTCATGCCAATGAAATAGTCTGACTGCCTGCCAAAAATGAATTTATGCTCCTTCTGCTAATTTCAGAGCTCAACAGAAAACACATCTAATTAGAGCCATTATTTTATTTATTTAGTTAATTATTTATTGTGCTTTAGGTGAAAGTTTACAGCTCAAGTTAATTTCTCATGCAAAACTTTATACATAAATTGTTTTGTGACGTTAGTTGCAATCCCCACAGTGTGACAGCGCACTCCCTCTTTTCACCCTGGGTTCCTTGCGTCCATTTGACCAATTTCTGTCCCTTCCTACCTTCTCATCCTGCCTCCAGGCAGAAGACTTCCACTTGGCCTTACATATTGATTGAACTAACAAGTACACTCCTTGTATATTATTTTTTGTTTTATAGGCCTATCTTATCTTTGTATGAAGAGCTGGCTTTGGTGTTGGTTTCAGCTCTGGGCTAACAGAGTGTCTGGGGGCCATAGTTTGGAGAGTTTATCCAGTCTCTGTGAGTCCATGAAGTCTGGTCTTTTTATAAGAATTTGAGTTCTGCTTCCCACTTTTCTCCTCCTCCATCCAGGACTCTGTTGTGTTTCCTGTCAGCACAGTCATTAGTGGTAGCTGATCATCATCTAGTTCTTTGGTCTCACACTGGTAGAGTTTCTGGTTCACGTGATCTTTTAGTCTCTTGGGCTAATGGGCTAATATTGGGCTAATGTTCTCTCTCTGTCCTTTTTTTTTAAATTCTTTTTTGCTCCAAGTGGGATAGGATGAATTGATGCATCTTAGATGGTCACTCACAAGCTTTTAAGACCCCAGAAGCCACTCAGCCAAGAAGGATGCAGAACACTTAATAGACTTTGTAATGTCAGTTGACTTGATGTTTCCCAGAACTGTGGCCCTTAGACCCCAGGCCCAGCTACTCTGTCCCTCAAAGTGTTTGGATGTGTCTAGGAAACTTCCTAGCTTTTGCTTTGGTCTAGTTGTGCTGACATTCCCTATATTGTACATTGTCCTTCCCTTCACCTAAGATGATTCTTGTCTACTATCTAGTTAGTGAACGCCCCTCCCTCCTCCTTGGAACCTTCAAATAGCATTTTCTTCTGAGTTTAACCTTTTCTTGGGTTCTTATAGTTGTGGTCTCATACATTTGCCCTTTTGTGACCTACCTAATTTTACTCAGCAAAGTGCTTTCCAGATTCATCAATGTTATGAAATATTTCACAGATTCATTGTTGTTCTGCGTCATCATGCAGTATTTCATCGTGTGTATGTACCCTAATTGGTTTATCCAGTTGTTTGTTTATGGGCACCTAGGTTGTTTCCATCTTTTTGCTATTGTGAACAGTGATGGAAGGAACATGGCTGTGCCTATGTCTGTTGGATCTGTCATTTTAAACTCCTTTTGAGTGTGTGTCAGTATAGTCCATAAGTCTCTGATAAAAGTTTTCTACATGAGATACCTTCTCCACAAAAATGGATATGAACACACAGAAGAAAATTTTCTGCAGTTTATTTTGCTGCATTGCAAACACAGCTCATCCATAGTCAGATGTAAAAACAATATTTCAAGAGATTTATATTCCTGTTAATCTTATTTTTGTGTGCAAAAATTAATAGCAAGTTCCAGAAAAACCTTAGTAAATCAAAATGGGCAAATAGAATTAAAAAGTAAAATATTATTTAGCTCAAAAGTAAATTTCATAAGAAGGTTGTTTATGAAAGTTGTTTGATTAGAACAAGAAATTACAGAACATTATATATATTTTTGCCATGATAATGCAAATATCTATATAACCAGTCAGTAGACTTTTCATTTCATAATAACAAGGCTAGCAAATTCTAACTTACAATGGCTTTTTGGTAGCAAAAGAGTCAGGTGTTACTCTGAAAGATGAGGGTAGGCTTCTGTCTTATTTTCTTTGTTTTCAATTCAAATAGTTGAACTTTGACAACATCTAAGCAATAAACGTTGTCTATATCAACAAAGAAAAATCAGAACCATGCATTTCAATTTTGTCTTAGTCATCTAGTGCTGCTGAAAATTATAAATTCTCTTGACCAGGCTACCACTGTGCAAGAAGTGTTTGGAGAAGCCAGCTATGTGCTCCTTTCATTACTGGAGAAAGGGCCTCAGGAGGCCAGAGCCAAGGCTTTTCTGGATTTAAAGGCCTCGCTGCCTATTCTACAGGTACAAACTGGCAGGCATGGAAACTATTAAACCACTAAAGCTGAATGACCTTGTAATGGATTGAATTGTGTCACCCTAAAAATTGTGTGTATTAATTTGGCTGGGCCTTGATTCCTGGTATTGTATGGTTTTCTTAGTGCTTTAAACTTTGCCTCTAAGATGTTAATAAGGGCGGATAGCTGTAGTTGTGTTGGTGCTGGCAGGACTGAATGTGTAAGGCTGTATTGTGCCTTGAGGCAATTTCTTGAGAAATAAAAGAAAGAAACTAGCAGAGAGATTTGAGGAACTCATACCACCAAGAAGCAGTCCTGGGAGCGGAGCGCATCCTTTTGAGATCTGTTGGATCTTGAGTCAAACGTTGCAACTCACTCACACGGCCAAGTCAAGTCAACGGAGCCACAGATGCACTTGTTTGTCCAATTTGTCTGAGAATGAGTTTTGCTAGTCGCTTGAGGATGCTGAAACTTCCTGCCTGAAGCTAAACAACTATTTCAAAGTTTGGCCTTTAGACAGCCAGTAAACTTTAGCACTTATTCCTTAGTAAATCCTTGACAAAGGGGCACGCATTTTGATAGATCTGGATGTGACTTATTTTAGAATTATTGTCTACATCATGCAGATGCAGAAAATAATGAGTCAACATAATGTAGGTGTGTGGTGGTCAGGATTGTGTCTACTTGGCTACTCCATGTTCGGCTGCTGTGTCAAATAGCAGGGCAGAACCCGTGGTGGCTTCCCCTCCCTCAGCTCTCATCTCACAGTCTTCCACGCCTACTTCCTGTCTGCTCACATAGCCGGAAGTTCCTGTTCTCTTCCGGCTTCTGGTTGGTGGACCTGAACTAGCAGCTGCTGGATTCATCAACCCTTACAGCTGGCACTTCAGAGTCCTGTTCCCTGACCTGCCAAAATCCCAGGTTCGCCAGCCTCTGCAGCTCCGTGAGTCAGCAGAGACCTTGCAGTCTCACCGCCAGCTTGGAATCTGCCGACCTACACAACCGGTGATGTAGAACTCTGGTCTCTGACCTGCTGACCTCGGGTTCACCAGCTCCCGTGACCATGTGACGCTTGTGCCAGGACTTGGGATGTTCAGCTTCTACAATTGCGTGAACTGTTTCTTTTATATATAATCTTCCCTTGTACATGTATGTGTTACTGGTTTTGCTTCCTTAGAAAGCCCAGCCTAAGGCAGTATATGTGTGTGTGTGTTTCTTTTTTTAACAGAATGGTAAATCCAGGGGCTTTGTGAAGCAGCAAGATGCTTCATTTATAAATATATATATAAGTCAAGCCAAGCCAAGTGCTGTCGAGTCGGATCCGACTCATATATATATATATATATAGCCAAGTGCCGTTGAGTCAGATATATATATGTGTGTGTGTATATATATATATATATATATATGCAGTGCTATGTATAAATTGGCACCAACAATTTTCTTCCAATTTATTTGATAATGATTTCTTTTTTCATTCTTTTAAATCTATATTAACTATCTGATGTTTCCAAAGTGGACTCAGAAATGGGCATGTGTCTATCACACAAGAAAGCTAAAAGATGGTTACCCTGAGAACTGGCAATGAATTTTTCCAGTTTTAGGCTAGAGTGAGCTGGTCTAGCTCAAATCTCCATATGATCATCTTCAGACATAGGAAAATGTGGTGGTTCTGGATGGTGGAACACCTCTTGATGAAATCGTTGTTTCTGCGTTTTTGTCTTTTCAGACTACAAACTCTGTTGTTTTAGGACAAATGACTTTAAGGCCTGCTTAGTCCCAAGACTTCTTTTTCTTGGCAATGTAATAAGCAGTATTTCTGGGTCCTTTAAGTTTGGGCTGTTGGGTTGGTATAAATTTTCATTGTTTTGATAAAATCCTGTCTTTTCAAGTTGATTTGTCTTCTCATTTTGTAAGCTGTTGTTTCCACTTGGGGTCCCTGGATGGTGCAAATGGTTACCATGTTTGCTTGCTAACCAAAAGATTGGAGGTTCAAGTCTACCCAGAAGCCCCTGGGAATAAAAGCCTAGCAATATATTTCTGAAAAGTTGTTGAAGACCCATGAAGCATAGTTCTACTCTGACACACGTAGGGTTGCCATGAGTTAGAATTAATTTGGCAGCAACTGGTTTATCTGGGCAAGAGACTTGTTACAAAAGGGGCACTGTTTTTTTGGTCTCCATTATGTCTGGGATAAAACCAAAGAGAACATACTTTCCTTTTTTTTTTTTTTTTTTTCATGTTTTCTAGCCTAAGCTAGGGTAGAATAAGATTGATGCCCATAATCATAATGGCAAATTACATCTAAAAATTTCATCAGCATTTTGATGATGATGACTGTTTGTTACTGGATGATATATATTAATTTCCATGTTATGCTACACTGATGTGGTATAAAACAATTTCTTACCAGTAAAAAGTTTGACAAAAAATAGACTTTTTTTAGATGGAAAGTTTTTAATTTTTAACTGTTACGAAGAAACTGCATTGTGACACATTCTCCCCTCTCCCTCACTGACTCCTTGAAATCCATTCAAGGACCCATGGATTCTGGATTTAGAAAGAAATTTGTATTTTGCTGGGAAAATTATGAAATGACTGAAACTAAAACAAAAAGTATATTGCTTCTATGACTCTTTGAATAAGACCCAGACATTCATTAATAAACCCTGGAATTCAGTGAATTGGTCCATCTGTGGCCATTCTATTCCTAATAGGCATTTAATAGAAATATGTACATAGCTCTATAATGTATTTTCTAGGCTTTGTTAAATTTTTATCTAACTTGTAGACCAGATTGTGAGTTCCTTGAGGGCAAGGACAATAGTTTTTCATAATTTTAGTCTTAAAATTACTACTCTGCATGGCACCTGGCACATAATGAGCCCCTATAAATGCTTGAGGAGTGAGTAACCTTCAAATGTTCTCAACCTAATCATTTAATAATATAGTTTTGGTCTTCCTAGGTATAGACAATTCATTGTCAGTACTTGATACAGCTGACAATTACAGCCAAACCAAAAGTCAAGTGCCGTCGAGTCGGATCTGACTCATGCCTGGCCTTGTGTCCAGGGTTAATTAGTCTTACCACTTTTGATATACTAACATTCTCTGATAAAGATCCTAATTCTTCTTGAGATAGCCAGAATTAGTCACATGGGATGCCTCATAAGGAAGTAGTTGTTAAATGCATGGACATTTTGGCCAGACTACCAGCATTCAAAGGAAAGCGCTTGTTTAGAACAGAACATACATGAGGAGCTTCTAATCTCTAGTGACCTGCTGATGCTGAGATGCTCATGACCCAAGTCCTTGTGGTTCCTTGGAAGCAGGTATCTTGACAGCTGCCAGCCCAGACTTAGCTGATAGTATTAACATGGAAACACCTCAGCTCTGGAGGCCTCTTTTAATTCTGCCCTGAGGCATCCACTGCAAAGGACCTCTTTAAAGTATTGAAAAGTAAAGATGTCACCTTGAAGACTAAGGTGCACCTGACCCAAGCCACAGTATTTGCAGTTGCATCACATGTATCCTAAAGCTGGACAGTGAATAAAGAAGACAGAAGAACTGAGGCCTTTGAATTGTGGTATTGGAGAGGAATACTGAGTGTACCATGAACTGCCGAAAGAACAAGCAGATGTGCTCTGGAAGAAGTACAACCAGAGTGCTTCTTGGAAGCAAAGACGGCGAGACTATGTCTTACATACTTTGAACATGTCAGGAGGGGTCAGTAGCTGGAGAAGGACATCATGCTTGATAGAATGGAGAGTCAGTAGAAAAGAAGAAGCCTCAACAAAAGAAGGATTGACACAGTGGCTGTAATGATGGGCTTAAGCATAAAACCGATTGTGAACACAGCACAAGACTGGGCAGAGTTCTGTTCCATTGTGCACAGGGTTGCTATGAATTGGAACTGACTTGACAGTACCTAGTGACAACAACAACAGAGGCATGGCCAGGATCTAACATCAGGACGGGTGTCTGGGGTGAGGCTCTTAGGAGTTCTGCTGTAAACCGTGGAGGTTTCTGCACTGAAGTCTGTGGCATGAGAGTGGTCACACAGGTCAAAAACCTTTCTGAGATGCTTCCTCCCATGTCTTTTTATTACATATTTCATTCTTGGTACACTGTCTTTCCAGCATTTTCTTAGCAATTCTCACGTTAACATACTATCCTATGAAATACTTGGACAGATGTTGTTTTTAGAGAATGTACTCAAAAGGATCCCCTATTCCCCTGACCTGCTTCTAGTGGGTCCTCTGGCTCTTCCCCCTGCTACTGCAGAGACAGCAGGTTCACTACCTTCACTCCTTAGGGACACAAGCAAAATCCCTTTGAAGAGTTTGGGCTTTCAGAACACAGGCTAGGAAGAGGGCTTTATAGTCAACTTCAGCCCTGCAATGTAAACAACCTTGAGACCAGGTAATACAAAAACCATGGCCTTCTCAGAATGTGAACTGCAAGATACAATGAGAACACAAATTAATAGCATTGTAATTTTTCTGTCACACAGTCCTGTTGAATTTCCTTAGTTGGATTTTGTATGTTCTGCGACGTCTAGGATCTCAGAAATCATCTTGTGTTAGACTCTCATTATATATATTCCCTATTGGGACTCTTGTTGTGGTTGGGTGCCATAGAGTTGATTCCTACTCACAGTAATCCGATGTATAACAAAATGAAACAATGCCCAGTCCTGTCACCCTCAAAATAGTTATTGTACTTGAACCCACTGTTGCAGCCACAGTGTCAGTCCCCTCACTGAGCGTCACTCTTTCATTGACTTTCCCTTTTACCAATCCTCATGTTTTTTTCCAAGGAGTGGTCCCTGCTGATAGTATGGCCAAATCAAGTGACACAAAGTCTGACCATCTTTGCTTCTAAGGAGCATTCTGGTTGTACTTCCTCCCAGATAAATTTGTTCATCCTTTTGGCAGCCCATGGTTTATTCAATATTCTTTAGCAACAAAATAATTCAAAAGTGTCAGTTTTTCAGCTTTCCTTATTCATTGTCCAGCTTTCACATGAATATGAGGCTATTGAAAACATAATGGCCTGGGTCAGGTGAACCTTAGTCCTCAAAGTTACATCTTAGCTTTTAAAAAAGTTAGAGTTCTTTGCCCAGTGTAGCCATCTTTTGATTTCTTGACTGCTGCTTCCATGGATGTTGATAGTGGATCCAAATAAAATGAAATCTTTGACAATTTCAATCTTTTCCCCATTCATCATGATGTTGCTCATTGGTCCAGTTGTGAGGAGTTTTGTTTTCGTGATGTTGAGGTATAATCCACACTCAAGGCTGTAGTCTTTGATCTTCATCAGTAAGCACTTCAAGTTCTCTTCACTTTCAGCAAAAAGGTTGTGTCATCTGTGTGATACAGGTTGGTGGGGAGACTTTCTCCAATCCTAATGCCTGTTACTCTTCATATTAAGACTCTTAGTAAGGGGTTTTCTTTCTGTACAACTTAAATATGCTTGAAATAATGACCCTAGAGAGAAATTCCCCCCCTGTTGGAAATACTGCTGTTGAAAGGGGAATACAAAACATCGGTGGGAAGGCAGATGCTAACTTCCCTAAAATGTAACTTCTATAATACTGCCTCATTTATCCTAATTTGAATTATCAAAATAACTGTCAAAATTCTGGGTCATAATTTTAAAACTAAATTCCAAATCTACACAAATATGTCATTGTTTTTTAAAAGCAAGTCGAGTTGGGTTTATTTAAACCAGAATGCAGATAACTACTTTTAACTACATCTTTTCTTACAGTTAGTTTCTTACAGGCCATTGTTATTATGAGGCACATACATTTCATGATTATCTGAATGATGAATCTCAAACTGTGCAAACTGAAACATTAAAAGAAAAGTAGCAACAACTCAACCCAAAATACCTGTCACTGACTGGAGGACCCACAGAACTACAAACTGTGTTTATGCTGCTACCACATGGTGGCGCCACCTTTGCTCTCAAACTAGATCTCCAGTGTGAGCATTTCATAACCCTACTTGTTGTTTACAGGAACTCATACTTCTCTGAGTGATTTTTGGTGACTGTTGTTCTGATATTTTAACATTCAGTAGTAATAATTTAGCAAAGTCATCCAAGCATTCGTTAGCTAGTGATGTTTGCACAACTGATGAAAAACACAGCAGAAAAATCAATAATTTGGGAATAGAAGTTTAGAGGTGATAAAATATTAGTAGGAAGCCCCAGCAACTGCCATGTTATGCTATTAATATTATAAAGTATTAGAGCTAATGCTAAGAAAATAAAAAGCAGTATTAGAGTACATTATTCTGCAGTGTTGGTGGATTTATGTGCCCCTAGATTGAACATTTACATTTATTTCTAAGAGGAGTTATTCTTGAATTCTGAGAGAGATTCAAGAACTCACCCCTAGCATAAATGTGGCAACCTGTGCTTGTTTATTGACTCTTTCTTGTCCTGTGATGGTGCTTCCTAAAGGCTAGGGCCTCTGCTTCGGCATTCTTCAACCCCAGTGCATAGTAGAATACCAGAAATACTACAAGGTCTTGCTGAAAGCTTAAGAAACAGATGAGATATAGTTAACATCAGTGGAGTATTCTTTTATGTGCTTGGAAATTGGTCAGTACATATGTCCTCTTCATTAATGGTTATACAACTCTAAGATGTCAGCATTATCATTCATACGTTCTCAGATGAAAATATAGGCTCTGAGGGGTTAAATAAGGTACCTATAGTCACACAAGTGACTGAAAAAGCCATCTATAAACTAGTCAGAATAGCTTACGTTCCTCCTCCCCCAAAGAATTGAAATGGGAAAAGTGATTGTTAGCTAGAACCATAACTGGGTAGACACTCTCTCCTGATTTGCTGATGAGTAAAGATAGAGCTGAAGATAAGTTTGGAAATAGGGGATGGAATGAAGTGTAATCTACACCAGTGACTCTCAAAGTGTGGCCCCCAGACTAGTAGCACCAGTATCATCAGGAAATTTTTAGTAATACAAATTCTCAGATTCCGTCACCGAAACCTACTGCTGTCGAGTCAATGCTAACTCATAGTGACTCTATAAAACAGATTAGAACTGCCCCATAGAGTTTCCAAGGAGTGCCTAGCAGATCTGAACTGCTGACCTTTTGGTTAGCAGACACAGCACTGAACCACTATGCCACCAGGGTCTCCAAGTTCTTTTACAGCTCTGCTAAAACAGAAATTCCGGGGTGGGCCTCAACAACCTGTGCTTAACAAATCCTCTAGGTGACTTTCATGAATGTTCAAGTTTGAAAGCCACTGACCTACACAGTAGAAGGAGAAGTAACTTTTGGATGTGGAGTTCCTGGGGGCAATTCAGGCAATATAGGAAGTTGTTGTTGAGAGTGAAGAATGTTGAGAGTGAGAGGAAAGATAGAAACCTAGAGTGGCCGTGATGGGTGGCTGAAAGGAACAGGGATGTCTGAAATTTAATTTCTAGTTTCTTCAGTGTAAATCACCTTAGCTTTCTTCTGTAAACAACAGGGTAAGGAGTTGACTTCTATTTTCCATCAGCATGTTCTAGCCAGAGAATTGATTCAATGACAGAATGTATTCAGCAAAACAGGAGTTTGCAGCCAGAAAGGACTATGAGGATGTATGTTGTATGCAACTTCATATAAATCTTAAGAAAGGCATCAGAGCCACTCTTACATAACTTCTAAGAATTGGGTTGATCCCCCATAGCATGAATCAGAATATGGATGAATGAACTAAGGTTCCTGCCCTTGTATTGCTGTGGCAGGAGTGTGTGATAGTGCCTGAAGGCTAACTGTTAACTCCCAGGACTGATCAGTGACTAACCAATTAGTATAGAAGGGTAGACGTAATCATTTATATAATCCCCAACAACAAATGGGCATACTTGGTGTTGTCTAGTCTTGAGGAAAAAAACACTGTAAAACTGAGTGGCTTAAAACAACAACAATATTAATTTTGCTCAAGAGTATGCAACTGGTGCAGGCCTGGGCAGAGATGGCTCTTTTCTGCTTTATCTGGAGTAAATTGGGACAACTTGGAGACTGGGACTGGGATCATCTGTATGCGCACTTACTTATGGATCAGACCTCAGAAGGGTCTGTCAACTGTAACACTCACATATGGAGAGGGCCTGGGTTTCCTAAAAGCATTGTGACAGGGTTCCATTGATGATCCTGGAGAGAGGGAGCAAGTAAGAAACCATTTCACCTTTTAAGACTTAGAAATCATGCAGTGTCATGTCTACCATATTCTGTTGATCAAGTTAGTCACAAAGTCTTGCCCAATTTCAAGAAGAGGGAAAATTCTTCATTTCTTGGTGGGTAAAAAGAGCATTCATAGCCAAAAATACCACTGAGGACTTTTTGGAAAACACAGTCTTTTCAACTCAAGAGAGAGTAGCTGAGGGGTGGGGCCAAGTCAGGTGTTTTGTGATCCCTTTAACAACAGTGACCCTGAAGAACAAATGAATTGATTATATATGATATTCTAGAAGCTCTAAACATAAAAGGAAAAGCTGTAAAATTGGACTGAGTGATGGGGAATGGAGAGTAGGTCTAGAAGTACCTAAGACTATCCAGACTTGACCCAGTGGCAATTGGCTGAAGCTAGTGTGGAGAGTGGAGCAGGTGTCCTTCTCAGTGGGAAAGACTGAGCATTGGAGAGCCCACTCATACCTCCAGAATCATGAAAAATTGCGCTCAATTGACAAAAGCTAAGTGGTTTGCATCTAACCTACCATGTGCAGATCAAAAACTTTCCTTTGGGATAAACCTTTCTCTCTTCTCCCAGCACTTCTCCCTCCTATCTCTGTGCTTCCCTGGGCTCTACACACTGATCCATTCCTGGGAAGGAAGTAGGATCACTTATGCATGCCTTGAGCTATTCTGCCAGACTTGAAGAGGTAACAATTTAACAAATAGCAGGAAAAAAAAAAGTCCACTGACTCTCCTGGGCAGAAACAGTTCCTTTGACTGGGCTCAGGCATAAGGGGACGGATGCTCAGGGTTGGCTGTCAGTCCTCTACTTTCTCAGCACATGCAGCCAGATATCTGTGTCTACACCAATCACCCCTGCTCATCTAGGACTGTAGAGGAGAGCGTGCACCACACACTTGATGACTGACTACCTTGGCACAGGAGCTGATTCTATACAAGAAAAGTAAATAGACTCCTGGGCTCTTATGCCTAGTAATAGCTCTAACAACTTAGTGACAGGATGTTGTAGCTTTGAAAGTGCTGATAACCAAACTAGCACACATGACCAACATATTTGGACATTAACACCCCCCCCCCGAAAAAGCCAAGAAGCTAGAACACATTGCCAAGCCAGCCAAGCGCCGTCGAGTAGAACACATTAAGCAAACATAAGATAAAGAAATACAACAATTTGAAGCCAAGCCAAGTGCCGTCGAGTTGGATCCCCCCTAAGGTCACCATGAGCAATTTGGAGACAATATTGAATATCAAATCACTTAAAGGGGCAGACTATGATGGCTTCAAGAAAACTCCCAAGACAACGAATCAAAAAATTTCCAGATAAAGGGAACTTCCTGGCATTATTGGAGGTAGAATACAAACAATTATTAAGCACAACTCTGTTCAAAGGATCAGAAAGGGGATGAGGCAAAATGCAGCCCAGCATAATGACAAATTGAACAAGCTACAAGAAAGCATGCAAAGACAGGAAGTAGAAATTCAGAAGATTAATAATAAAATTACAGAATTAGACAACTCAATAGTCACTCAAAGGAGCAGAACTGAAGAAATGGGAGGCCAAATTAATGAGACTGAAGATGAAAGCATATGACACCAACATATCTGAGGAAAAATCAGACAAAAGAATTTTTAAAAAGTTAAGAAACAGTAAGAATTATGTGGGACTCTATCAAGAAGAACAATCTGTGAATGACTGGAGTA
This sequence comes from Heterohyrax brucei, assembly GCA_028571685.1. Classification (NCBI taxonomy): domain Eukaryota; kingdom Metazoa; phylum Chordata; class Mammalia; order Hyracoidea; family Procaviidae; genus Heterohyrax; species Heterohyrax brucei. The sequence continues at coordinate 35,873,163 of CM053149.1, forward strand.
CCTGAATGGGACAGATAACAGAAAATACCCCTATCCATCTAGGGCTGTAGGGGAGAGTCTGCAATACACACTTGATGACTGACTACCTTAGTACATGAATTGTCAAATGTTTGTAGATAGGAAACCTTTCCAATATCATGAAAGATGAGGACATATCTATCCAAGATACTCCAAAAGAAACACACCAACACGTACTATATTCAAACTTGCGAAAACTAAAGGTAAGCAGACAATTTTAAAAGTGGCTAAGGATGAATAAAAAAATGATCTGCAACAGAGAATCAACAAGGCTAAGCTCAAACTACTTAGAAGAAACTGTTCAGGCAAGAAGGCAATGGGATGGCATATACAAACACTTGAAGGTAAAAAAAAATTGCCAGCCAAGAATTACATATCCAGTAAAACTGTCTCTCAAATATAATGGTGAGATAAGGACATTTCCTCTTAAATAGAAATTTAGGGAACTTGCAGAAACCAAACCAAAATTACGAAAGTACTACTTGGCCAAAGGGAGTCTTGATTAGAAAATCAGTAACTTTAGAAAGCAACTGAAGACTAGAACACAGAATAGAGCAACTGGATATCAACTCAGACAGGGAAATCACAAAGGTAAAGCTAAAATGCTGAAAATATGGGAATAAAGATATCATTGCATAACACATAACAACAGCATAACAAAAAACAGAGACTTAAAAATATGCATTCATATCTCTTTCACATGGAGAGCAAGTCAAGGCAATACAAAGAATAGAAGACTGGTTTAATCTTTGAAAAATAAGAACATTAAGGTAACCTCAAAGGAAATTAACAATCCTTCACATTAAAACAAAGAAAAACATGAAGTCTCAGCAAATACAAAACCAACAACAGTGAAAAAAGGAAAAGAAAACAGAAAAAGAAACACAACTCAACACAGAAAGTAAAGTACAACAAAGAAATTATCAATAATGCACAAAAAGACATTAAATTGACAGCACTAAACTTATACCTATCAATAATTCCACTGGATTTAAGTGGATTAAGTGCACCAATGAAGGGATGGAGAGTGGCAGAAGGGACAAAAAGCAGGATCTATTTGCAGCCTATAAGAAGTACATCAGACTTAGAGATAAAAACAAACTAAAACTCAAAGGATAAAAAAATATATATATCAAGCAAACAACATTCAAAAAGAGCAGGAGTGGCAATATTAATTTCTGATAAAATAGAGTTTAAAATTCACCACATTGGATATGGCAGGACACTAGGTAACAATTAGTTATTACTCCAGGAGGAGATAACCATATACAATACTTATTTACCTAATGATAAACCAAAATCCCAGCCATTAAGTCGATCCTGACTTACAGCAACCCGATAGAACAGGGTACAACAGCCCCATATGGTTTCCAATAAGCACCTGGTCGATTTTAACTGTCAGCCTTTGGATTACCAACTACAGCACTTAACAACTATTCCACCAGGGTTTCCATACCCAATAATAGGGCTCCAAAATTCATAAAACAAACTCTTAACGGCATTGAAAAGAGAAATAAACAGCTTCACAATAAGAATGAGACTTCAACACACTGCTTTTACTGAAAACCAGAACATCTCAAAAGAAGCTCAACAAAGACACCAAAAAAACCAAACCTGCGGTCGTCAAATTGATTCCAGCTCATAGCAACCTCATAGGACAGAGTAGAACTGCCCCCATGGAGTTTCCAAGGAGCATCTGGTGGAAATGAACTGCCAGCATTTCGGTTAGCAGCTATGGCATTTAACTACTACACCACCAGGTTTTCCCAGTAAAGACACAGAAAATATAAATGCCATAAGCAATCAAATTGATCTCATAGACATATCGGGAACATTCCACCCAACAGCAGCCAAGTATACTTGCTTTCCCAATAAACATGGAACACCCTCCAGAATAGACCACGTATTAAGCCATAAAGCAAGCCTTAATGAAATCCAAAGCACTAAATATTGCAAAGCATCTTTTCAGATCACTGAGCTGTAAAAGTAGACATCAACAACAGCAAAAACAATGAAAAATCAAATACATGGAAACTGAATAACACCTTACTCAAAAACTACTGGACTGTAAAAGAATTCAAGGACAGAAGAAAGAATCACAGAATTAAATGAGGATGAAAAGGCATCCTACCAGAACCTTGTGACACAGCGAAAGCAGCTCAGAGGTCACTTTATTTTGACAACTGCACATAATTCAAAAAGAAGAAAGGGCTCAAATCAAACCATTAACCCTACAACCCAACGAAGTAGAAAGAGAGCAGTGAAAGAAGGGCTCAGTTACTGGAAGAAATCAAGTAATAAAAATCAGAGCAGAACTAAATGAATTAGAGAATAGAAAAATGATCAAGAGTATTAATAAGACCAATAGCTGGTTCTTTGACAAGACCAACACAACTGATAAGCCATTGGCCAAATAACCTGAACAAGAAATGAGATGGGCACTATCACAGTAGAACCAACTGAAATAATAAGAAAAAATCACAACAGAATACTCTGAGAAATTATATGCTAATAAACTTGAAAACCTGCAGGACATGGATAAATTTCTAGAAACATACCACCTACCTAAAATGACATAACAGAAGCAGAACAACTAAATATATCCATAAAAAAGAAGACATTGAAATGATAATTTAAATACTCCCAACCAAAGAAATCCATGTCCTTGAGGACTTTGTGGGAGAATTCTACCAAACTTCTAGAGAAGAGTTAACATCATTATTACTTAAGATATTTCAGAGCACAGAAAAGGATGGAATACTGACAAATTCATTCTATGAAGCCAGCATAACCCTGATACAAAAGCCAGTCAGATAAAGACAGCATAATAAATAAATAAATAAATACAGACCAGTATTTCACATGAACTTAAGTGCAAAAATTCTCAACAAAATTCTAGCCAAGAGAATTCAACAACATATTAAAAAAATAATTCACTGTGACCAAATGGAATTCATACTAGAAACACAGGGATGGTTCATCTTTACAAAAACAATGTAATCAACCACATAAACAAACAAACAAAAAGATAAGAACCACTTGATTTTATCAATTGATGCAGAAAAGGCATTTGACAATCTAGCACCTGTTCATGTTAAAAACTCACTAAAACAGGAATAGAAGGGAAATTCCTCAACACAATAAAGGGCATTTATACAAAGCCAACCATCATCCTAAATGGAGAGAGTCTGAAAGCATTCCCTTTGAGAACTAAAATCAGCCAAGGTTGCCCTTCATCTCCAGTCTTATTCAACATTGTTCTGTAGGTCCTAGCCAGAATGGTTAGGCTACATAAAGAAATAAAGGGCATCCAAACTGCTAAGGAAGAAGTAAAAGCATTCCTATTTGCAGATGATATGCTTCTGTACACAGAAAATGCCCAAGAATTCTACAAGAAAACTACGGGAGCTAATAGAAGAGTTCAGGAAAATATCAAAATATAAGGTAAACATGTATAAGTCAGTTGGCTTCATCTACACCAACAAAGAGAATATTGAAGAGCAAATCACCAAATCAAAACCATTTATAGTAACCCTCAAGAAGATAAGATACTTAGGAATTACTCTGACCAGAGGAAACCCTGGTAGTGTAGTGGGTTAGGTGCTACGTTAGCTAACCAAAAGGTTGGCAGTTCAAATCCAACAGGTGCTTCTTGGAAACTCTACAGGGCAGTTCTACTCTGACCTCTAGGGTTACTATGAGTCAGACCCGACTCAATGACAGTCGGCTTTTTTTTGTAATCTGACCAGAGATATAAAAGACCTATACAAAGAAAACTGCAGGAAACCAAAAGAGACCTACATAAGTGGAGAAACTTGCCCTACTTATAGATAGGGCGACTCGACATTGTGAAAATGTCTGTTCTACCCAAAGTGATCTGTGGATATCACTCAATCTTGATCCAAATTCCATTGACATTTTAAAAATGAAGTGGGTAAGCAAACTACCAACTTCATATGGAAAAGTAAGAAGCAACGGGCAACTAAGCAGTATTGAAGAAGAACTACACTACCTGACTTTAGAACCTATTACACTGCTTAGTCAAAATAGTCTGTTACTGGTACAACAACAGATACATAAACCAGTGGAACAGAATTGAGAGTCCAGACATAAAACCATCCATCTATGCGCAGCCTGGTATTTGACAAAGATTCAAAGTACATTCATTGGGGAAAAGACTGTCTCTTTAACAAATGGTGTTGATATAACTGAATATCCATCTGCGAAAAAAATGAAACAAGACCCCTGTCTCATACCATGTACCAAAACTAACTCAAAATGGATGAAAGATTTAAACATCAAATCTAAAATGATAAAAATCATGGCAGAAAAAATAGAGACAAAACTGGGAGCCTTAATACATGGTGTAAACAAAACACAAAACATTACTAACAATGCACAAACACCAAAAGAGAAAACAGATAACTGAGAACTCCTAAAACTCATTCATGCTTATCCAAACATTTAACCCGAAGAGTAAAATGACAACCTACAGGTTGGAAAAAAATTTTGGTCATGACGGATCTCATCAGTGTCTAATCTCCAAAGTCTGAAAGATACTGCAAAACCTAAGTAAAAAAAAGACAAATAACCCAATTAAAATGAGCATAGCATGTGAAACAGCAGTTCACCAAAGACATTCAAGTGGCTAACAGATACATTTAACAGATACAATTATTAGCCATTAGAGAAATCCAAGTCAAAGTGCAGTGAGATACCATCTCACTCCAACAAGGCTGGCATTAATCTAAAATACACAAAATAATAAAAGTTGGAAAGGCTGTGGAGAGTCTAGAACACTTACACACTGCTGATGGGAATGTCCAGTGGTAGAACCACTTTAGATATCAATTCAGTTCTTTCCTAAAAAGCTAAAAATAGAAATACCATATGATACAGCAATCCCACTGTTTGGAATATATCCTAGGGAAATCAGGGCTGATTAGATGTTTATTGCAACAGTGTCCACCATAGCAAAAAGATGGAATCAACATAGATGCCCATCGATGGATAAATGGATAAACAAATGCTGGTATATTCACACAGTGGAATACTATGTAATGATAAAGAACAATGTGTTGTGCTGAGAGAAATTAGTCAGTCACCAAAGGACAAATATTGTATGAGATCACTATGCTTAGTACTCAGGAAGTGGTTTAAACACAGAAGAAAACAGTCTTCTATGGTTACAAGGGTGGGCAGGCAGGGACAGCAGTATTCATTAATTAGATGATAGACAAAGACACGTTAGGTGAAGAGAGGGACAACACACAGCAAAGAAGTCAGAACAATTGGACTAAAGTAAAAGATAGGAAGCTTTCTAAATATAACCAATGCTTCTAAGGACAGAGTAACAGGGACAGAGTTCTCCAGACCATGCTTTCATGGGACATCTAGGTCAGCTGGCATAGCAAATATTGCTAAGAAAGTGTTCTGCATCCCATTTTGATGAGTGTCATCTGGATTTGAAAAGCTAGCAAGTGGCCATCTAGGAAGCATCAATTGGTTCCAACTCCCATGAAGCAGAGGTGAATAAGGCAAATATGATCCCAAGAGACAGAAAGGGTTACATAATCCAGAGACTATGCCAGCATGTGACCAGAAAATCTAAGTGATGCCCAGCTGCCACTAAAGACTGCCCTGACAGGTAACATAGCAGAGTACCTGGCAAAGTGGGAGAAAAATGGGGTGTAGAACTTGAACTTTACTAAAAAGACCAGACCTGATGGTCCCCAGAAATCATGGACCCCAGATTCTCTGTTAGCCCAGAACTGAAACCATTCCTGAATCCAACTCTTCTGACAAAGATTAGACTGGAATGTAAGACATCAAAGGATATTGGTGAAGAGTATACTTCTTAGCTTAAGTATATATATGAGACTTACTGGGTATCTGCTGTCCAGAGGCGAGATGAGAAGACAGAGGGGGAAAAGAGTTAGTTGAACGGACGTAGAAAATACAGGGTGAAAAGGAAAGTTGTGCTGTCACAGTGTGGGAAAAGCAGCTGGAGTTACTTAGCAACATATGTGTAAAATTCTTCTGTGACAGATTGACTTGAATTGTAAACTTTCACTTAAAACATGTTAAAATAAAATGAAAATAAAAAGACAGAGTGCCTTCCAGGTCAGGGAGGGGAAGATAGTGTGGCCTGGCTCCAACTTTTACAGCCTAGGCTTCAGAGATCTAGAAGGAGAAACAGACTGGCTGAGCTGCCAGCTTTGTGTCTGCTGATGCTCGCACAGCTTGTCAGAGCTAAAAATGTGAGTGTGCACTGTGGAGCCCAAGTGGGTGGCACATGAGAGATAGCTGGGGAGGAGTTGCTTCCTGTTCTGTGCCCTAGGATAGACATTATAGCCTTCAACAGAGACTGGAAAAGGGTAACCAGATTGCTGGGTACTGCAGTCAAAGTAAGTGACAAACTGGAAGAGAGAAAGAAGCTCTGTTTTGAAAAGCTTTTTGCAGATATCTGTCTCCCTGTCTCTCTTCCTTATACAGACACACACTTAGTGGAAGTTGCTGAAGGATCTAAGTTTTCTGTCTGGACTGGTAATCTACCAAGCTGAGTCTACATGTAAGTTTGTTAGAGGCCAAGTGGGAGTGGAGGTCCTGAGAATTTAAGTCGCTGGAATCCGTTAAGGCTGTGGGAAGGATTCTGGACTTCCAAATCCCAGGACTCTGCAGTGTGCATTTTAAGGGGCAGGTGACTCTGAGTTTCAGGAGAAAGTGTTAAATAGCAGTAATATGGTGGGTCAGGGTACTTCAGCTCTGTGGAGAATTTGTCGTGAAATACCCAGGCCTACTGCTTGCTCAGGTTCAGCTAACATTTATTCAATGACTATTAGATTCTAGTGCTGTGAGTGGTCTTTTACACTGTTCCATTCGATGTTTATACTAACTAAATGAGGAAGTTGCTGCAAGTATCTTCTTTCAGTAGTTAGGAAAGGAACTCTAAGTGATAATTCAACTTGTCTGAAGTTAAACAGAGTGAGAATGTGCTGAGGTCCTCAAACCTTTAGCTGCAGGCTGGCTACCTACATGTGAGAGGTTGGACTGGGAGGGTAGGTGGATGCCCAGTGACAAAACTGAATAGCAATTTAGAAGAATTTGAAGGATCAAGTTGTAATTATGAATTTAGGAGGAAAGTAAAATAGAGGACAAAAGGTAAGACAAGGGAAGGGGAGAGACATTGGTCCGGGTTTTTGCTCTTCTGTCCTGTTTACCCTTTGTGATGCAACAGTGTACATCAGTATGCGGATTGGTAGCTTTCTCTGTGTCAGGGATATAACCAATATGTGCTTTCCTAGAGAGGGATTCTTAAGCTCAGTCCTGGGTCAGTGCTAAAGAGTGCTATGACCAATGAGTGGTATCTGTCATAAGTATGGGAAATATGGGTACAATGCTGGTTATGTGTCACAACATCGCAAGATAGACATGCTTTCCAGCCTTCCTTACTCCAAACAAAATAAGCTCCATATTCTTTTACTTTCATTTAGAAATCTTTTGTTATTTCTTTCATAACCTTTTGGGCTTACTTTTTTCTTATGCATTTTCTGTGAACACCGTGAACACCGTGGTCTTCAGCCCTGTTTATAAGCAAGAAAAGTATATTTGTCCATTTCTTGGGGGAAAGGGCCACCTTAGTGAAGAAACAGAAGATAGGGCCACCTCCCCCATGCTCATTTTAACAGCCTCTGACAACTTGTGGCTTCATGGCACAACTCTCTACTTGCCTTCTGAAAAGTCTAGCACAGAACCTATTTATTTCTTAAAGTATATTGACACTTGGCTATATTGACACTAATTTGGTTTTGAAAAAAATTTAAAGCATCTTTGAAAATCCCTTAGAGTGACTGCAAATGCCCTGGGGTGTAGCAAATTCAGAGTTAAGGATTATTATGGAAAAGCTGAAGCTGTAACTGTGTGTCCACAATAATCAGTGAGAAAGTGCTGCTTTTGTTGTTTTGCCTGTTGAGTAGCTGGTGGTGGTTAGATTTGTATCAGATAGAATAAGTGGTTCAGATAGCATGTACATAGACAGATGGTGCTTGGGTTTATATAAAACCAAAATATTTTTCTTAAAGGCAACATTGGACAGAACACCAGAATCGAAGCTGACTGGTTTTATTTCCCCAATTTAGCTGTTTGAGAAGCTGCAGGGGTACAGTGGTTACGTACTTACCTTCTGACCCAGAAAGTCAGCATTTCAAACCACTTAGCTGCTCCATGGGAGAAACACATAGCAGTCTGTTTCTGTAAAGATTTATAGCCTTAGAAACCGTAAGGAGCAGTCTACCAAAAAACAAAACACCACCACCAAAATCAAACAAACAAAAAAACACTGCCATCAAGTAGATTTCTGACTCACAGCGACTTTATAGGCTAGAGTAGAACTGCCCCATCTGCCCCATACAGTTTCCAGGAAGCACCTGGTAGATTCAAATGGCCAATCTTCAGGTTAGCAGCCTCAGCATGTAACCACTACGCCACCAGGGTTTCCAGGTAGCGTCCTAGAATTCAATTCAATGGCAGTGGGTCTTTGTAACTGTTTAGCTCAGCCTGAGATAGGTATTCTACAGTGTTGGGAAAGCATGGGGTTTGAAGGCAGAGCTGGATTAGAATCTTGGTTTTGTTCCTTGTAAACTCTGGGACTTGATGTTTTAATCTGGGTAATATCATGAGTGGGATAATGATACCCATTCTCACATGGAGTATATATGTGTACGTAGGAGGGTTAGGTGGGAAAGTGTGTGTGACACCATATATTAGAAGCCTTTTCCACTTTCTCTTATACCTCTGCAGAATAAGAACAGTGTGATGATGACAGTGGCACCATGGTTACAAATGTGAAGAACAGAGTTCTTAAGAACTCAGACATGAGTGGGAGAGAGGAAGTGCCCTAGAGCAGAGGGGACCCCTGGAAGCATAGCAAGTCTTCTGAATTTTGGCCCCCAATCCAGATAACCTGGGCATTCAGATAAGGTTTGGGAACCAGTCCTAAGGACAGAATTCCTCTTCAAAAGAGAGAAAGAAGCCTCTCTCACAGCTAAACATGGACAAGAATAAGAGACCAGATTGTGGACCAAGATGAAAACAGAAAGGATGGCGTGGCAGAGGCAGAACCTAGGGGAGAAAAAAAAGCACGAATTTAATACCTGCGTCTTCTATGGTGAGAAGAAAACAACAGGCTTTTCCGGTTCTTTCCACTGTGTTCTATAGGGTTGTTATGAGTTGGAATCAACTTGACAGTAATGGGCTTGGTTTTGGTTTCTGGTTCAGATGTCCAGAAAGAATGTGTTTTCCTATAGTCCTTAGGGGAAGGAAAAACTAAAGTTCCTATAGAAGGGAATCTGATCAGGAAAGAAGCCGTATTGGGTCCCGAGAAAGGAAGTAAACGTAGGTGAGAGAGGTAGCCACTTAAAGTTGCTGTTAGGGCTGTGAAACTTTGTCTTGAGAATCACCAATGACTTCTTGTGTCCTCATAAAATTATTTGTTTTTTTATTTTTGACTTTAAATAACAGAGATGTATTATCTCAGTTCTGGAGACTGACAGTGTAAGATCTGGGTGTTGGCTGCATTGATTCCTTCTGAGATTTTGAGAAAGAATCTATTTCATGCTTCTTTCCTATCTTCTGGCAGCCTCAGATGGTCCCTCGCCTTAGAGTTGCAGTCTAATGCTATCCTTAGAAAGTGCTCTTCCCTCTGTCCTCCTAATAATTCTTAACCTTGATTTGCAAGTATATACAGGTATGTGTCAGACCGTTTTGAGGATTTAATGAAAACTATGGTCCTTTGCTACAGAAAATGCACATGTTTACAGAATGGAACTTTTTGCAAATGACTTTTAAGGGTTCACAGAACTCTGAAGCTTACTGTAGACAGTCTAAGACTCATTACACAAAGACTAAAACCACAGCAACAGCATCACCTGGGAACTTTGAAGAAATGCAGACTCTCAGATCCCAACCTGGGACTACTGCATGGGAATCTGCATTTCAGTGAGATTCCTCTGTCTCTAATCCCATCTCTAGTTTCTAGCTGGTAGAATCAAGCAGTCTTTACTGTTTGACACACCTGCCTCTACTGCAGTCAGACCAGTCTTCTCTCTGTGCCATGGACAGACTGTGCTGTTTCTTTTTTCCTTACCTCTGCAGAGATACCTTGTGATTGACTAATGTTCCTAAACACTTATTTGACACCCTGGGTAGACTGGGACCAATTAATATTCCTTAGATAGCAGCTCGCTGGCTTTGAAGACCCCAGACATAATTTATCAAAATGAAATGTAGAACATTTTCTTCAAAACAAACAAATTTAGTTGTGCCAATTAACCCAGATGTCCCCTGAAATGATGGTTTCCAGATCCCTGCTCCTGCTACTCTGACCTTTGAAATGTTGGGCTGTATTTAGGACACCTTTTAGCATTTGGTGTATTACAGCAGTGTTAATTTCTCTTCTACAGTGGGCTGTCACTTCCTTCATTTAACCCAACTGCTATCCACGAGCTAATCTATGGATACCTGTCACCCTCTCACCCCTCCCTTGTAACTATCAAAAGTTATTTTCTTCAGTGCTTAATCCTTTTCTTGTCCACAATGATGGATTTTACATTAGTCTATTTTATCTGAGATTAGGATTGCCACACCTACTTTTCTTTGTGTATTGGTAGCTTGATATATATTCTTCCATACTTTAATTTTCAGTTTTTTTTCATATCTTAAAATCTAAGGTGAGTTTCTTGTAAGCAACACATGGATGGGTTGTGTCGTTTGATGCAGGAAGCCACTCGTTGTCTCTTTACTGGAGAGTTCAGTCCATTCACATTCAGTGTAATTGTTGGTAAGTATGTGTTTAGTGCTGTCATTGTGATATGTTTATTTTTGTGTTGATGTTTTCTCTGTTCTTATTAATCTCTTCTGGGACATTCTTCTTTATAAGTTGATTTTTCACCCTTTTCAGTGTTGGTTTTGTGGTTGTTGAGACTCCTGTATTATGTTTCTTGATTTGATATGTTGCATCTTTATTGTGCTTTGTGGCTTGCCCCCATGATCCCCCTTAGTAATCTATGTTTAAACCCAATTTTAACTACTACAAGTCTTATAAACTTCCTCTCCATCTGGAAGGACCATAACGACTGTAGTACATCTCTCTTTTTAATATGATGACATGATAGTTTTCATAATATGATCACTGAATCACTTATTTTAATATTACAGCTTTGATTCAGTTTGGAGCCTTCCCTAACCAAATAGGTTTCTCAATAATGTGTCCTGTATTTACTCCTAAAATGTAAATAAACTTAATGGTTTTGTTTTTCTAAGCCAAGAGCTTCTTTCACTGTTTCTTATAGCTTTGGTTTGGTTTTTTACAAAGTCTCTGAGTTTCTGTTTATCTGTGAATGTCTTGATTTCATTTTCGTATTTGAAAGATAGTTTTGCAAGATATATAATTCTTGACTGGAAGTTCTTCTCCTTCAAGCCTTTGAATGTGTCATCCCATTGTGTCCGTGCCAGCATCGTTTCTGCTGAGAAATCTGACGAAAGTCTACAGGGTTTCCCTCTGAATGTTAGCTTTGCTTTGAGTCTTGCTGCCTTTAAGAGTTTTTGCTATTGTTTCATTTTGTGAAGCTTGATCATAATATGTCTTGGAGTCTTTGTTTTGGGATCTATATTGAGTGATGTTTAATATGCATCTTGGATATCTATATTCTCTTCTTTCATAATTTCTGGGAAGTTTTCTGTCACCAGCTCAGCCACAATACTCTCTTTGTTCTCAGGTGTCACACCCTGCTCAGGGACTCCAGTTAATCATAGATTGTTCCTCTTAATAGAGTCCCATATGCTTCTTAATGCTTCTTCATTTTTCTTATTTCTTTTTCTGATTTCTCCTCATAGATGCTGGAGTCAGTACTTCTGTCTTTCAAGTCAGAAAGTCTCTTTTCCACTTGTCCCATTCTGTTTTCTTGGCTTTGAACTGAATTTTCTGTCTCTGATTTTGTTCTTGATCTGTTGGATTTCAGAGTACTGGTAGTCCATCAGGTCAAACAGCTTGCTTAATTTTTCCTTTTGCTCTGCTGCATTTTATATAAGGTCTAGGAAAGGGCTGTCTATATAATCGTCTTGTACTCGCCCTCTGATAGTTTCAGAAAGGCTTCTTCACCTAGAAAGTTCTTTGGATCTTTCTCTTGTAGGCCTTCTGAAGCCATAGGTGAATTCTTCTTATGTTACAGTCCAAAGTTTGTTGCTTTTTGGGCATCTGGAGGTTGTTTTGTTTCTCTGGTGTTATCTTAACAGGACCTAAAGCTCAGTCAGAAAAGGAAGTTGATCACCAGACACCTCTGTGTACTCCAGTGACTGGTCTCATTGGAATCTCTGGGGTAGCAGGCTCCACCTCCTGATTGTCAAAGACACAGCTGCACTTATAGAGTCACTGTGGAGCTGTTAGCTGACCCTACAATGTGAGACAGTAAAGGCTGGAAGAGACACCATCCAGATGCACCGTAATGATTTCTCTGTTGGAAGGTAAAAGGTATCTGACAGCTTCTAAAATTAGTCAGGCTTTCAGGTGTGCAAGTCCCTCTTGCCAGCTGGAAAAGTAGACACCTCTGTATCAAAGACTGCTTTATTGCTGGAAAAGCGCTCTCTGGGCAGGCACTGTCTCCCAGCCTGGGAATTAGGTCCAGCTGAGGCCTCCGCATGGGAAACTCTGCCTCCCACTAAATAAAGATGGTGTCCTACACAAGCTCCCCTGCCTGCCTCAGAAAGGGCTATTCAGTGGCAGAGATTTGGAGATTCTGAGAGAGAGAGGTCAGAGGTGCCAAGTTGCACAGATTCCGAGGCCAGGCTCTCAAAATGTGGTGACTCTGCTCACTAATCTTATTAGCAGTGTGTCTGAGCCTTGTTACCAGTCAAACATCAGGCCCCACCGGCAGTTACAACAGAGGAAAAAAGTTAAAATGGCTATTTACCTTCAGTCTGCAAAAGCTGGCACTCATCAAGGGCAGGAGTCAGCAAAAGAGAAGTTTCCCGCTCAGTGATATGTGGACCAAACAGACAGCCCTATGCCACATCGTAGGGTTCACTAGATGTCAAGAAGCCACCTTTTAATTATCAGTTGAGGTCTTAGTTTCCAGAGGGGTTTAGGGAGACATGTCTTTAGTCTGCCGTCTTGACTCCACCCCTCCCTTATCAGGCATCAATTATTTTTCTGTCTTCTTTGTTCATAGTTCAGCTTTTGCATGAATATGATGCAACTGATAATACCATGGCCTGAGTCAGGAGCATTTTAGTCTTCAAGGTGACATCCTTACTTTTAAATACTTTGAAGAGGTCCTTTGCAGCAGATTTTCTCAATGCAATGTGTCTTTTGATTTCTTGACTGCTGCTTCTGAGGGCATTGATTGTGGACCCAAGTAAAATGAAATCCTTGACAACCTCACTGTGGTCACCTTTAAAGTACTCCCCTTGGGAAGCTGTATACTGACTCCAGTGGCTAGACCATCCTTCAGAGCAACTTTGGAAGTCTTTTTCTCGAATGACCATCAGAGCTGCTGTTGTATTACTCTTGGTGTCCTGAATGTCATCAGTATGTCTTCCTTTCAATATTTCCTTTGTCTTTGGGTAAAGGTAAAAGTAACTGGGGGCCATATCAGGTGAGTAGGTAGGGTATTTCAATACAGTTACTTGTTTACTGGCTAAAAACTTCCTCACAGACAGTGCCATGTCAGCTGGTACAGTGTCATGATGCAAAAGCCATGAGTTGTTGGTGAAAATTCAGGTTGTTTTCATCTAACTTTTTAACACAGCCTTTTCAGCACTACTGAATAGTAAATTTGGTTAACTGTTCAGTTGGTCCAAATTCATAATGAACAATCCCTCTGACGTCAAAAAAGGTTAGAAACATCATTTTGACTCTTGATTTGAACAAATGGAACTTTATTGGTGGTGACAAATTGGCTGAATTTGCAGTGTACACTTTGATGCTTTGTTTCAGGGTCGCATTGGTACACCCGTGTTTCACTACCGGTGATGACAATGGCCCAAAATATCATGTTGCCTCTACAAAAGGTCTTGGCAAACTTCAACTCTCCTTTGCTTTTGTTCATCAGTGAGCTCCTTTGGGATGATTTCTGTACACACCTTTCTCACACCAAGATTTTCAGTTCAGATTTTCAGAACTGTTTCTTCATCAGTGTTTACTTGATCTGCCATGCTTCGTATAGTCAGCTGATGATTTTGATGTACTATTTGATGAATTTTTGCAATATTTTCATCAGCTCTGCTTGTTCCTAGCTGCTTTGACCTCTCTTCATCAGCAATGTTTTCTTTTCTCAGAAAAAATGTTTAATCCATTTGTACACTGCTGTTTTCTTCATGACATTATCCCCATAAACTTGGACTAACATGTCTCTGATTTCACTTCCAGTCTTGCCAAGTTTAATAAGAAATTTAATGTTTGTTTGTAGTTCTAATTCAAGTGCTGACATTCTCATGACAGCACACAAGAACAATAATGAACACCAGTCAGCAAGATACCACCACACATTGACCCAAACACAACTGTGAGACACTGAAATACCAAGGTTATGAAACCTTACTGAGTTGTTTGTGCAGTGCTGGCAATGTAAGCATATGGTGGCTAGTTCACGAACTTTATCATCAGACCTAATATCTGTTAGCTACTTGGATGTCTCCTTTGGAGAAGTTCCTGTTCATATCCTTTGCCCATTGTTTAATTGCATCTGTTTTGCTGCTGTTTTGCAGTCAGTACCTTGTAAGTTAGGGAGATTAGACACTAATCAGATTCCTAGCTGCCAAAATTTTTTGCCTGCTCTTGGGTAGTCTTTTTATGCTTTTGGTGAAGTCTTTGGATGACCATAAGAGTTAGGTTTTTAGGAGTTCCCATTTATCTATTTTTCTTTTCTGTTGTTTGTGCATTCTCAGTAATATTTTGTAGCCTGTTTATGCCGTGTATTAAGGGTTCCAGCATTGCTCCTATTTTTCTTCCATGATCTTTATCTTTTTATTTAGGTCTTTCATCCATTTTGAGTTAGTTCTTGTGCATGATGTGAGATATGGGCCTTGTTTCATTTTTTTGCAGATGAATATCCAGTTATGCCAATGTCATTTGTTAAAAAATACTGTCTTTCCCCTAGTTTATGGACTTTGGGCCTTTTTCAAATATCAGCTGCTCATAGGTGAATGATGGTATATCTAAATTCTCAACTCTGTTCAAGCTATGTATCTATCTGTTTTTGTACCAGTACTAGACTGTTTTGACTACTGTAGTAGTGTTATAGGTCCTAGAGTCAGGTTGTGTGAGGCCTCCCAGTTTGTTCTTCTTCTTCAGTAATGTGTTACTTATCCAGTACTTCTTCCCTTTCCATGTGAAGTTGGTGATTTGTTTATACATCTTATTAAGAAATGCCTGTGGAATTTGTATTGGGATTGCTTTGTATCTATAGATTGCCTTGAGTAGAATAGACATTTTCACAATGTTAAGCCTCCTTATCCAGAGCAAAGTAGGTTTCTCCACTTATGTAAGTCTCTTTTGGCATCTTGCAGTAGAGTCTCATCATTTTCTTGGTATCAGTCATTTAAATCTCTGGTTTGATTTATTCCTAGGTATTTTATCTCTTGGTGGCTGTTGTAAATGGTACTGATTTGGTGATTTCCTCTTTGATGGTCTCTTTGTTGGTGTAAAGGAATCCTACTGGCTTGTTTATGTTTATCTTATATCCTGACACTTTGCTGAATTCTTACACTGGTTCTAGTAGTTTTGGGGGGAATTCTTTAGGTTTTTCTGCATATAAGATCGTATCATCTGCAAACAGAGATACTTTTACTTCTTTACTGATGCGGATGCCCTTTACTTTTTTATCTTGTTTGATTGCTCTGGCTGGAACCTACAGGACAATGTCAGATAAGAGTGGTGACTGTGAGCATATTGTTGGGTTCCTGTTCTCAAGGGGCATGCTTTCCAACTCTGCCTGTTCATGATGATGTTGGCTGTTGGCTTTGTGTACGTGCCCTTTATTTTGTTGAGAAATTTCCCTTCTTTCCTATTTTGCTGAGAGTTGTTAATATGAATTGGTTTTAGACTTCTTCAAATACCTTTACTGCATCAGTTGATAAAATCACATGGTTCTTGAGTTTTATTTATGTTTTTATCAATTGTTTTTCTAATGTTGAACCATCCCTGCACTCATGTTATGAATCCCACTTGGTCATAGTGAATTATTTTTTTGATGTGTTGTTGAATCTATGGGCTAGAATTTTATTGAGGAGTTTTGTGTCTAATTTCATGAGGGATATTGGTCTGTAATTTTCCTTTTTCATGCTATCTTTATCTAATTTTGATATCAGGGTTATACTGGTTTCATAGAATGAACTTGAGTGTATTCCATCCTTTTCTATGCTCTGGAATACTTTTAGTAATAGGGGTATTTACTCTTCCCTGAAAGCTTGGTAAAATTCTCCAGTGAAGTCATTAGGGCCAGGGCTTTATTTTAGTTGGGACTTTTTAAAATTACCTTTTCAGTCTCTCTTTTGTGATAGGTTTATTTCATTGTTTTACTTCTCTTTGTGCTAGTCGTGGTATTGGTATATGATGTGTTTCTAGCAATTTGTCCATTTCTTCTATGTTTTTGAGTTTACCAGAGTACAATTTTCATAGTATTCTCTTATGGTTTGTTTAATTTCAGTTGGGTCTTTTGTGACAATGCCTTTCTCATTTCTTATTCAAGTTATTTGTTTCTTCTGTTTTTGTTTTGTCCATTTGGCCAGTGATTTATCAGTTTTGGTGATCTTTTCAAAAACCGGCATTTGGTCTTGTTAACTCTTTCAATCATTTTTCTATTCTCTATTTCATTTTAATTCTCCTCTATTTTTATTATTTGCTTTCTTCTGCTGCCCCAAGGGTTCCTTTGCTGCTCTGTTTTCACTTGTTTGAATCGTAGAGTTAATTCTTATTTTGAACTCTTTCTTCTTTTTGATTGTGGGCATTTATTGAGATAAATTGATCTCTGAACACTGCTTTAAGTGTGTCCCATAGATTCTGGTAGGGTGTTTTTTTCGTTATCATTTGATTCTATGAATTTCTTTACTCCATTCTGATTTCTTCTATAATCCAGTCAGTTTCTAGCAAAATATTTTTCCATTTCCATGTATTTGATCTTTTTTCCTTCTTTTTTTCTGTTACTGATTTCTGCTTTTATGGCTTTCTATCTAAAAATATGCTTTGTAATATTTCAAAATTTTGAATTTTGTTAAGGATTGCTTTGTGGCCTGACATGTGGTCAGTGCTAGAGAATGGCCCATGTGCTCTGGAAAAGAAATTATACGTGGATACTGTTTAGTGGAATGTTCTGTATATGTCTATGAGATCAAGTTGGTTGATAGTTGTATTTAGATTTTCCATGTCTTTATTGAGCTTTTTTCTATATTTTCTGTGTTTTACTGAGAATGGTTTGTTGAAGTCTTCTACTATTATTGTGGAACTGTCTATTTCCATTTTCAGTGCAGATAGTGTTTGCTTTTTATATTTTGGATCCTTGTTGTTGGGTGTGTAGATATTTAATATGATTATGTCCTCCTCGAGTATTGAGCCTTTAATCGTTATAAAAAATATCACCTTTCCTAGGGTCGCCATGAGTCAGATCCGACTCGACGGCACTTGGCTGGCTTGGCTTTCCATATCTAATGTGGTGGGTTTTACTTTAAAGTCGGTTTTATCAAAGGTTAGTGTTGCCACTCATGCTCTTTTTTAAATATTGTTAGCCTGATGTATTTTTTTCTCATCCTTTGAGTTGTAGTTTATTCACATTTTTGACTCTAAGGTTTGTTTTCTGTAGGCAGTGTATAGATGGATCATGTTCTTTTATCCAATCTACCAGCCTTTGTCTGCTTTTTGGTATGTTTAGTTCATTTACATTCAGTGTAATTATTGATAAAGACGGCACTTGGCTTGGCATGAGCTTAATGCTATCATTTTACTATCTTTTTTGTATGTTTTAGACAATTTGTTTCTTTTAATTTTATGTTGTGTCTGTTTTCTTTATGTGGTTTCCTTCATCTTTTTCAGTATTAGTGGCTTTGTATTTGCTGACACTTCATGTTTTTCTTGTCCATTTTGATGCACAGAATCAATATTTTCCTTTGTGGTTAACTTAATATTTAGCTATATTTTTCTAAACTTAAACTAGCCACTCATTTCTTTGTATTACCTTGACTTCCTTTCCATATGAAAGGTCTATGACTATATTTTATTTTGGGTCCTTCTTTTTGCTATAATATTTGAGTAATGGCATCACTTCTCCCCTATTTACAGTATTTTGCCTGTGGTTTCTTTTTAAAATTCACTCATGGGTTGGGTTGTTACCTGATGTTATTTTTTTTTTCTTGTTTCTAAAATGTGATTAAGTGAACGTATACAATCCAAATTAAATTTGCATGCCCACCTATCTGCAGCTTCTTCTGCTCTCGTTGTCCTGTGACAGCACATTGCTCCTTATTGTTCTATATGTGTTGTATCCTCTTAACAAGCTCCTGTCCCCTCCTCTTCACTCTTTCCTCTCCCATCTAGAGAGAGAGACCAGTAGGACAATACCCTGTAAATACAAAGAACCATAATGTATGCACATCACATGGCCACACATGTACCCGAGTCCAGTCCACTTTTGTTTGAAGAATTGACTTCAGTAGTATTTTTGGGACAGGGCAGCAGCAGGTCTAGGGGCCATGCTCCTAGGGGCCAAGGGATCCCTAGGCTGTCAGACAATCAGTTGTGATCTTTTAATAGATTTCTTGAGCTGCATCCCTCTTTTTCTTGTGCTGCCACAGGGAATCAACATTGTGTGCCCCATCATGGCTGTCTTTGGTGGTGGCCAGACACCATCTGGTTTTTCTGGTAACATGTTGACACAGTATTCTCGTGGGCCCTTTGGTCACCTAGGGTCTTTTTTTCCTCATGTCTTTGTTGTTCTCGATGATCATTTGTTTTGGATGAGTTGGGACCATTTGATGTACCTCAGATGACAGGTTGCTAGCTTTTAAGACCCTGGATGCCACTCGTGAATACGGGGTGCAAAGACTCTCTTAGAGATAAGCTAGTTATGCCAGTTGGCCCCAGTGTCACCCAAGAGCATAGTACCCAGACTCCACCCCTACTACTCTATCCTTGCAGTATTGGGTTAAGCTTAGAAGAGTATTCAGTTTATGGTGAAGTCCAGTTGATTTATTCTTCATTGTATGTTGTCACCGCTTTCTCCTAACCAAAGTTCTATCAACTATCTAATCTATGACCAAACCTCTCCCTCCTTCCCCACCCTTTTAGCTGTCAAAGAGTCCTTTCTTCCATGCATAAACCTATTTTTAAGTCATTGCAGTAGGGGTCTCACACAATGTTTGTCTTTTTGCCACTGACTGATTTCACTCAGTATAATGTCTTCCGGTTGAAACCGGGTTACAAGATGTTCCCTAAAGTTAGCATTGTTCATCGTCATTGCATAGTGTTCCATTGAGAATATGTATCATAGTTTGTTTATACATTCATCTGTTGATGGGCATCTAAGTTGATTCCATCTTGTTGCTATTGTGGACTGTGCTGCAATAAACATTAATGTGCATATATCTGTTCATGTGACAGCCTTTTTTTCTGTAGGATATATTCCGAGTAGTGGGTTTACTGGATCAAATGATATACCAATTTCCAGCTTTTCAAGGAAGTGCCAGATTGCCTTCCAAAGTGGTTGTACCATTTTGCAACCCCACCAGCAGTGTAGAAGAATTCCAGTCTCTCCACAGCCTCTCCAGCATTTGTTGTTTTGTGTTTGTTGGATCATGGCTAACGTTGTTGGGGTAAGATGGTATCTCATTATAGTTTTTATTTGGATTTCTCTGATAGCTAATGACTGTCAGCATTTCCTCTTGGGTCTTTTGGCTTCCAGGATGTCCTCTTTGCTGAAGTGTCTGTCCACCTCCTTTACCCATTGATTAATTGTTTTTTTTTTTTTTTTTTTTTTACCTTTTTTTGTTGATAGTTTACAGTACCTTGTAGACAATGGAGATTAGACATCAGTCTGACATGTAGCTGCCAAATAGCTTTCCCCATTCTATAGGTGGTCTTTTAACTCTTAATAGTCTTTAAATAAGCAAAAGTATTTGATTCTTAGTAGTTCTCATTCATCTATTGATTCTCTGTTGATTGTGCTTTGTTTGTCACATTTTCAAGTTTAAGTGTGCATTAAAACTTCCATTGTTGATCCTATTTTTTATTGCATGATCTTTATTGTTTTAGGTTTGATATTTAATCTTTGATCCATTTTGAGTTAGTTTTTGTATAAACTGTGAGATATGGATCTTGTTTCAATTTTTTTGCAGGTGGATATTCAGTTTTGCCAGCACCATTTGTGAAAGAGACTGTTTTTACCCTAGTTTACAATCATATGGCATGTGTCAAATATCAACTGTTTATAAGAAGATGGTGACATCTCTGAGGTCTCAATGCTATTCCATTGCTCTATATGTCCCTTTTTTGTACCAGTACCAGGCTGTTTTGCTACTATGGCAGTGTAATAGTTGCTAAAGTTGGGTAGTGTGAAGCCTCCAACTATGTTCCATTTCTTCAGTAGTGCTTTACGTGTCCAGTGTTTCTTCCCTTTCTGAACAAAGTTGTTGATTTGTTTTTCAATCTCATTAGAGAATGACACTGGAATTTATATTTTAATTGCATTGTATATGTAGATTGCTTTGGGTAAAATAAACATTTTCACAATGTGAAGTCTTCCATGAGCAGGATAGGTTTCTCCATTTATGTAAGTCTTTTTGGGTTTCTTGCAGTAAGGCCTTATGGTTCTCTCTGAATAGGTCTCTGATTTCTCTGGTTAGATTTATTGATAGGTATTTTATCTTCTTGGGGGCTATTTGGTGATTTCTTCTTTGATGATCTTTTTGTTCATATAAAGGAATCCTACCGATTTACTTATCTTTTATCCTGATACTTTGCTGAACTCTTCTGTTAGTTCCAGGAGTTTATTTATGGACTCTTTGGGATTCTCTGTGTACACAATCATATCATCTACAGATAGGGAGATTTTTACTTCTTCCGTGTTGATGAGGATGCCCTTTATTTCTTTGTCTTGTCTAATTGCTCTAGCTAGAACCTCTAGTGCAATGTTGGATAGAAGTCTGAGAGTGGCATCCTAGTCTAGTTCCTGTTCTCAAGGGAAATTCTTTCAGTCTCACTCCATTCAGGATGATGTAGGTAGTTGGCTTTGTGTAAAATGCCCTTTATTGTGGTGAAGAATTTCCCTCTATTCCTATTTTGCTGAGAGTTTTTAGAATGAATGAGTGTTGGACTTTGTTGAATGCCTTTTCTACATCAATTAACAAAATCAAGTGATTCCTATCTTTTGTGTTATTCATGTAGTTGATCATATTAACTGTTTCTCTGATGCTGAACTAGCCTTACATACCTGGTATGAATCCAACTGAATTATTATTATTTTTTTGATATGTTGTTGAATTCTACTTGTTGAAGACTTTTGAATCTAGGTTCATGAGTGATTATCAGTCTGTAATTTTCTTTTCTTTTCTTTTTTTTTTGTGGGATCTTTCCTGGCTTTGCTATCAGGGTGGTTATGCTGGCTTCATAGAATAAATTTAGAACTATTCTATCCCTTTCTATGCTGTGAAGTACTCTCAGCAGTATTGGAGTTAATTCCTCTCTAAAAGTTTGGTCAAATTATCTGGTGAAGCCATCTGGGCCAGGACTCTTTTTGGTTGGTAGTTTTTTAATGACTTTTCAATGTCTTTCTCTGTGATGGGTTTATTAAGTTGTTCTGCTTCTCCTTGTGGTAATTTTCGTAGGTGATGTGAATCTGGAAATTTGTCCATTTCCTCTAGGTTTTCAGATCTGTTAGAGTCTTTTCTACTATTCTGTTATGATACTCTTGATTTCAGTTGGGTCCATTATGATATCCTCCATCTCATCTCTTATTCGGGTTGTTTCCTGTTTTACTTTTGTAAGTTTGACCAATGGTTTATCGATTTTTTTGAACTTTCCAAAAAACCAGCTTTTGGTTTTGTTAATTTTTTCAATTGTTCTTCTGTTCTCTGATTTATTTAGTTCTGTTCTAATCTTTATGTTCTGTTTTCTTCTGGTGCCTGAGAGGTTCCTCCATTGCCCTCTTTCTACTTGTTCAAGCTGTAGGGTTAATTCTTTGATTTGTATCTGTCTTTACTCCAGATGTGTGCATTTATAGAGATAAATTGACCTCTGAGCACTGTTTTTGCTGTATATGTAATATGTTGATGTATTATAGACATATTATAATCAAGCTTAATAAAAGGAAACATAAAGAGAGGCTCTTAAAGGCAGCAAGTTTCAAAGCAAAGAATAGTCAGAGGGAAACCCTGTAGGCTTTTGTCTGACTTCTTGGCAGAAACAGTGTTGGCAAGGAAAGAGGGGGATGACACATTCAAAGCCTTGAGGGAGAAAAACTTCCAACCAAAATTATGTATGCTGCAAAACTGCCTCATATATGAAGATGAAATTAAGACATTCACAGATAAACAGAAGCTTAGAGATTTGTAAATGCCAAACCAAAATTACAAGAAATATTGAAAGAAGCTCTTCACTTAGCAAAACAAAGCCATTAAGTGTATATCTGAGGAGGCAATGCGGCATACAGCATCCAGAATCCTACTTAGTTAGAGAAGGCACAAAACTCAATCAAAGCTACAATGTTAAAAGAGGGTTACCAGTGATCATATCATGAAAACTGTGACATCATCACATTAAAAAGAGGGCTGTAGTACAGTAGTGATAGTCCTGTAAGATGGAGATGACATTAAAAAGACATGCAGAAGTTAAAATTGGGTTGAAACTTAGAATATTAATGGGGATCAAAGGATTAGCCACAAAGCACAATAACAATGAGACATATCAAAACAAGAAACTTAATACACGAGTTTGAACAAACACAAAACCAGCACTAAAAGAGATTAAAGATCACCCCACAAAGAAGAATGATCCAGAACAAAATACTAAGAGCAATATACAAAACACAAAAATAAATATATCAAAATGACAGCACTAAACACAAATCTACCAAAAATTAGACTGAATTAAACAAACTGAACACACCACCAAAGAGACGAGTGACACCCTAGATCAAAACACATGACCCGTCTATATGTTGCTTACAAGAAACACACCTTAGACTTAAAGATATGAACAAATTGAAAATTAAAGGATAGAATAATACATACCAAGCTAACAGTATACAAAAAAGAGTAGGTGTGACAATACTAATCTCAGATAAAATAGATTTTAATGTAAAATCCTCTATCATGGACAAGGATGGTCACTATTTATTGCTGAGAGTTTCAGTACACAAGCAGAACTTAACGATATAAATATTTATGCACCCAATATCATAGCATCTAAATATATCAAACAAACACTAACAACATTGATAAAGGAGTACATTACCCCACAGTAATAGCTGGAAACTTCAACATTCCACTTTCAGTAATGGACAGATCATCCAGAAAAAAGCTAAGTAACGTACAGGTCTTACTGAGACAATAAACCAACTAGACAGAACTTTTACCCATCAACAGATAAATACACCTTCTTCTCCAATGTACATGGAACATTTTCCAGAGTAGACCATGTGTGAGGACATAAAATAAGTCTCAACAAAATCCAAACCAATGAATTACTGTAAAACATCTTATCAAAACATCAAGCCATGAAATTAGAAATCAATAGCAGAAAAAGTATAGGAATAAATTTGAACTTTTGGAAACTGATTAACAGTTTGCTCAAAAATCCATGGGATATAGAAGAAACAAGGATGAAATAAAGAAATACACGGAATCAAATGAGAATGAAAACACATCCTACCAGAACCTATGGGATACAGCAAAAGCAGTGCTCAGAGGTCAATTTAGCTCTATAAATGCACACATCTGGAATAAAGACAGACCCAAATCAAAGAATTAACCCTACAGCTTGTACAAGTAGAAAGAGGGCAATGGAGGAACAACTGGGTTCTTGTGTTCGATATATGTCTTGGATATCTGTTCTCTTCTTTCATAATTTCAGGGAAGTTTTCTCTCAGCAACTCAATAAAAATACTCTCTGAGTTTTCAGCTATCCCTCCCTGTTCAGGAACACCAATTCATTGTAGGTTGTTTTTCGTAATATGTCTCAATATTTCTTAATGCCTCTTCATTTATTAATTTCTTTTGTCTGATTTCTCCTCATAAATGCTGGTGTCAGTTGCTCTGTCCTCAGGCTCACTAACTCTGTCTTGCATCTCTTCAATTCTGCTCTTTTGGCTTTTGATTGAATTGTCTAATTTTGTATTTTGTTATTGATCTCCTACCGGATTTCAGATTGTTGAGGTTCCATCGGTTTGAATAACTTCCTTAACTTTTCAATTTGCTCTAATGCAGTTTGTTTAATCCCTAGGAGGGTTCTACATACAATTCTTTTGTAATTGACTTCCAGTAGTTTCAGAAAGTCTTCTTCATCTGGGAAGTTTTTTGATTGTTTATTTTGGGAGTTTTTTAGAGCTGTGGTAGCCCATTTCTTTAAATGGTTAGCAATGATTGGTTGCTTTTGCTCCATCTAGAAGCTGTTAATTTTTCTGGTGTTACCTCAACAGGAGGTCAGGAATAGTTCTGAGAAGGGATTTGGTCACCAGCTATCTCTGTGTACTCTAGTGACTGGCCCCAGTGGACCCTCTGGGGTGGCAGGCTCTGCCTCCTGTTTGGCAAAGATGGCACCCTACTTGTGGAGTCACTGTGGTGCTGTCAACCAACCATATGATGTGGGTCAGTAAAGGCTGGAAGAAATGTCACCAGGCCACTCATCAGTTACTTCTCCAGGCAGTCTTATTTTAAAAAGCTAAGAGCTCTCCAGCAACTGCTAGAATTAGACTGTCATGTGTGGCAGGCCCCGCCTTCTGGCTGACAACAGAAGCACCTCTTCGGCCATCCCCAAGTGCTATGAAGGAATTCAATGTAGAGAGTG
Organism: Heterohyrax brucei; assembly: GCA_028571685.1. Taxonomy (NCBI): domain Eukaryota; kingdom Metazoa; phylum Chordata; class Mammalia; order Hyracoidea; family Procaviidae; genus Heterohyrax; species Heterohyrax brucei. Next base: position 35,898,223 of record CM053149.1, read on the forward strand.
GTTACAGCCTTACTGTCATCCTCAGCCATGCCCTACCCGTAAGGAGCAGTGTGCTAAACACAGCCTTCCTGCTGGAAAAGCACTTTCTGAACTAGTGCTATCAATCTAAATTCTCCCTCCTACCCTTGCCCCTTGCAGCCATCAAAGAGTCTTCACTTCTATGCATGAGTCTGATTTGAAGTTCTTATCATAGGGGTCTCATACAACATTTGCCCTTTTGTCACTGACTGCTTTCACTCAACATAGTGTCCTCCAGTTGAAACCAGGTTATGAGATGTTTCCTGAAATCATCATTGTTGCCATATTTTCCAACTGCGAATGTGTCTTCTTTGTTTACAGCTTTCATGTTCCAATCACTAGTAATTATTAGTGCATCGTGATTGCATATTTGATCAATTTCAGACTGCAGAAGCTGATAAAAATCTTCAATTTCTTTATCTTTGGTCTTAGTGGATGACACGTAAATTTGAATAATGGCTGTATTAATTAGTCTTCCCTGCAAGCATATGGACATTATCCTATCACAACAGCATTGTACTTCAGAATAGATCTTGAAATGTTCTTTTTGACAATGAATGCAACATCATTGCTCGTCAGTTTGTCATTCCCAGCATGGTAGACCATATGACTGTCCAACTCAAAATGGCCAGTGCCAGTCCGTTTCATATCACTGATGCCTAGGATATTGATCTTTATGTGTTTCATTTTACTTTCCAAAGACTTCCAACTCTCCTAAATGCCTACTTTATACATTCTATATTTTGATGATTAAAGAATGTTTGCAGCTGTGTCTTCTCGTCTTGAGTCATGTCACATCAGGAAATGATGGTCCTGAAAGATTTATTCCATCCACATAATTAAGATCAACTCTACTTTGAGGAGACAGCTCTTTCCCCGGCATATTTTGAGTGTCTTCCAACTCACAGGCTCACCTTCTAATACTGTATCAGACAATGTTTGGCTGCTGTTCATAAGATTTCCACTGGCTAATTCTTTACAGAAGCAGACTGCCAGGTCCTTTTCCTAGTCTGTTTTAGAGGGGAAGCTCAGCTAAAACCTGTCCTGGGTTACACTGCTTGCATCTGATTATTGATCCATAACTTCTACCATAATAGCAACACCAAACTTCCATAGTATGACACATGACAGATGTGCTGGGGTCAGAATCAACTATCATTGCCAAACCAATCCGTGGAGACTCCAATTCAGAATATCTGAACTGTAGCCCAGAACATTTGGTCTTTAAACAAATCCAAGGTGATTCTGGTAAGCAATCTTGATTCAGTACCTACCCAGACTATTAAGTGTCCTAACTGTACACTCTTCAGAATGTTGGATCTGTGCTTTTTCTTCAGTTTTCAGCCCAGAGCTAAGCTTGTGTCTAGTCAGGAGTAAGAATCTTTAAATATTTGTTAGTTGACTTACTGAATGAACAAATGAATGAAGTTAATTAACTTCATCCATTCTCCATTTTTATCATCTGCAAAATGATATTTCATCTGAAGATTAATATCCCTGTAGGGTGATTCCTGTGAGCTACCTATAAGCAAAAAATGATTAAAGAAAATAATATGCCACAATAAGTGAATTCCTCATCCTGACAATAAAGAACCTCTTCATTATGTGCTATGGAGAAAACTCTCTACAGTGAGACATATATAATCTAAAGTGTGTTTCAAACGGAAGAGATGAGCCTTTGTAGAGGTAATCTACACAGGCATTTAACATTCAATGTAATACATTTCAGAAGAAAAAAAATTGTTTTTAGTTATCTTTCTTGAATGGCCCAAAGTAATTTCTTTCTCTTTTTTTTTTACATGGTATGCACCAGAAGATTTTCAGTCCATGAGAGCATATAATCTTCTGTCTTTTTTGTTCCCACTTGACTACCACTTTGCCATGATTAAACACTGCAGTGCTGAAAGACAGCCTCTATCTGCTCATAGATCTCACCACATTGAACAAAGCTGCTCCAAGTTCACCCAGCATCACACCTTTGGGAGCTAACACACAGCACTTGGTGTCCACAGCATTTCAAATTTTCCCTCATAAAAGCAACAGCTGGTACATCTTTCAAACTGCAAGTTGTTAGGAAACAAATTCAGTTCCAGAAGCAGAAATTTTCAGGGCTGCCCACTAGGTAGACTGCCCTCCAGAAAGCAGGACTTTCTGGTCAGTCCAGTCCTGATGCGGTCTGCATACAAGGAAATAAAAGAAACAAACAAAAACAAAAAAGAAGATATATAGCAGGACAAAAGAATCTGAATTTCAGGAAAAGAACTGAAAATTCGGTGGATGATTCAGGAAAACTATATTAGTTATATATATTTTATGAAAGTACTGAAAATGTCCATTAACTGTCTTATGCTCCACCATGCATCTGACAGTTTGTTGAAGTGTGGTGGCTTGAGTGTTGCTATGATACTGGAAACTTTGCCACTGGTATTTGAAATACCAGAAGATCATGCTTGGAGGACAGGCTTCAAGCTGAGCTATCAGACTAAGAGAGATTGGATTCTTTAGAGAAATAAAAGCATTGAAACATGTTTTGTGTGGAGAGAGACACTTACCTTGAGGAAATCGTTACATGGTTGTAGAGGCTGGCAAGTCCCAAATCCATGGGTCAGGCATCAGGCTGGGGGCTTCTTCCGACTCACTTAGCTGCGGGACTAGCAATGCCAAGATCAGCAGGTCAGACAACAGCTGTTGGCTGGTGGGCTGTGGCAGCTAATAAACCCCAAATTAGCAGGCAGTACAGCAGGAAGTTGGCTCAAATCCCAAGAAAGGGAGTTCAAATGATGAAGAGCCATACGCAGGATTCAGAGCAAGTGAGTGTTGCCAGAATGTCCATGTATAATCTGCCACACCTCTAAATGAAACCCTTCTTACTGCTAATTGGCTGATCACATCACATCACACCATGAAGTATAAGTACATCACTGTATAATTGCCAGATAACATCATTACACAACTGCCAAACTACATCATTACCTAAATGTGAAACCACAAAAAACCATCACCCAGTCAAGTTGACACACAATCCTGACCATCACAATAGCTATGTTCAAGGAAAAAAAAAAAAAAAATCCTCCAAGCTATATCTCTCAGTATGTCATATTGTGGTGGTTTGCATGTTGCTATGATGCTATGCCACCAGCATTTCAATTGCCAGCAGGGATACCCATGAGTTCTAGACCTTAGGTGAGCTTCCAGCCTAGGACAGACTCGGAAAAGGATCTGGCAGTCTACTTCTGAAAAGAATTAGCCAGTGAAAACCTTATGAACAGCGGTCAAACATTTTCTGATACAATACCAGAAGGTGAGCCTGTGAAGTTGGAAGACACTCAAAATATGTCTGGGAAAGAGCTCCCTCCTCAAAGTAGAGTTGATCTTAATGATGTGGATGGAATAAAGCTCTTGGGACCATCATTTGCTGATGTGATGTGACTCAAAATGAGCAGATACAGCTGCAAACGTTCCTTAATCATCAGGCTGTAGAAGAGACAAAGTAGGCAACTAGGAGAGTTGGAAGTCTTTGAAAAGTAAGATGAAACACGTAAAGATCAATATCCTAGGAATCAATGATATGAAATGGACTGGCACTGGCCATTTTGAGTTGAACAGTCTTATGGTCTGCCGTGCTGGGAATGACAAACTGAAAAGCCGTGACATTGCATTCATTGTCAAAAAGAACATTTCAAAGATCTATTCTGAAGTGCAATGCTGTTGTGATAGGATAATGTCCATATGCTTGCAGGGAAGACCAATTAATACAACTATTATTCAAATTTATGTGTTATCCATTAAGACCAAGACTAAGATTTTTACCAGCTTCTGCAGTCTGAAATTGATCAAATATGAAATCAGGATGCACTGATAATTACTAGTAATTGGAACATGAAAGCTGTACACAAAGAAGATGCATTAGTAGTTGGAAAATATGGCTGTGGTGATAGAAATGATGCTGGAGATTGTATGACAATTTTGCAAGACCAATGGCTTCTTCACCGCAAATACCATTTTTTTAACAACATAAGTGGGTATTATTTATGTGAACCTCACACTACAGAATACACAAGAATGGAATAAGACTATATCTGTGGAAGGAGACAATGGAAAAGCTCAATATCTTCAGACACAACAGGCTAGGGGCCAGCTGTGGGACAGACCATCAGTTGCTAATATGCAAATTCAAGTTGAAACTGAAGAAAATTAACACAAGTTGGCAAGACCCAAAGTATGATCTTGAGTATATGACACCTGAATTGAGAGACCATTTCAAGTATAGGTGATGCACTGAACACTGATGATTGCAAACCAGGCGAGTTGTGAAAAGACTTCAAGGACATCATACATAAAGAAAGAAAATTGGTCCATAAAAATTCAAGAAAGAAGAGACAGAAAAGGATGCCAGAAGAGATTCTGGAAATTGCTCTTGAATGACAGGTATTTAAAGCAAAAGGAAGACATGATGAAGTAAAAGAGTGGAATGGAAGATTTCAAAAGGTAGCTCAAGAAGATAAACTAAGTTATCATAATGACATGTGCTAAGGCCTGGAGATAGAAAACCAAAAGAGAAGAATACATTGTGCATTTATCAAGTTGAAAGAGCTGAAGACAAATTCAAGCCTCATACTGGAATACTGAAAGATTCTACAGGGAAAGTATTAAACAATGCAGGAAGTATCGAAAGAAGGATGAAATACACAGTCACTGTACAAAGAAGAATTGGTAGACATTCTGTGCTTTAACAGGTAGCACATGATCAAGAACTAATGGCACTGAAGGAAGAGGTCCAAGCTACACTGAAGGTATTGGTGGAAGCAAGGCTCCAGGAGTTGACAGAATACCAACTGAGATGTTTCGACAAATGGAAGCAGTGCTGGAAGTTATCACTTGTCTATGCCAAGAAATTTGGAAGACAGCTACCTGGCAGACCAACTGGAAGAGATCATCTTTGTGCCTGTTCCAAATAAAGATGATCCAACTGAATGAGGAAATTGTTGATGTCGTTAATATCATAGTCAAGTAAAATTTTGCTGAAGATCATCCAAAAGTGGTTACAGTAGTCCATGGACAGGGAACTGTCAGAAATTCAAGCAGGATTTGCAAGAGGACATGGAATAAGGAATATCCTTGCTAATGTCAGATGGGTCCTGAAGGAAAGCAGAGAATTCCAGAAAGGTATTATCAGGGTTTTATTTCCAACGCAAAGGCATTTCCCTATGTAGAGCATAACAAACTTTGGATAACATTGTGAAGAATGGAAATTCCAGAACAGTTAATTTGTGCTGATGAAGAATCTATATATAGATCAAGAAGCAATCGTGTGATCAGAACCAGGGGATACTGTGTGGCTTAAAGTTAGGAAAGGTATGTGTCAGTGTTGCATCTTTTCACAATGTTTTTTCAACATGTGTGCTGAGCAAATATTCCAAGAAGCTGGTCTATTTGAAGAAGAACGTGGCATTAGATAGGAGGAAGACATATTAAAAACCTACTTTATGCAGAAGAGACCACCTTACTGAGAGTGAAGAGTACTTGAAGCACTTACTTGAAGATCAAAGACAATGGCCTTCAGTATGGGTTATGCCTCAGCATAAAGAAAGCAGAAATCCTCACAGTTTGACCAGTAAGGATCATCACGATAACCATATTAAAGACTGAAGTTTTCAATGATCTCATTTTACTTGAATTCACCCATGGAAGCAGCAGTCAAGAAAAGATGCGCTGTAATGGGCAAGTCTACTGCAATAGACCTCTTTAAAATGTTAAAAAGTGAAGAGATCAACTTGAAGACTAAGGAACATCTGACCCAAGTTATTGTGTTTTTGATTGCCTCGTATGCCTGTAAAACCTGGACAGTGAATACGGAAAACCAAAGAAGAGTCGATACTTTTGATTTACAGTGTTGGAGAAGAATATTGAATATACCATAGACTGCAAAAAGAAGCAGATCTGCCTTGGAATAAGTATAGCCAGAATGCCCCTTTGAAGCAAGGATGGTAACACTATATCTCACATCTTTAGGACAATGTATTGGGAGCATCTTATCCCTGGAGGGCATCACACTTAGTAAAGTTGAAGGTCAGTGCCAAAGAGGATGAGCCTCAATGAGATGAACTGACACAGTGGCTGCAATAATGGACTCAAGCATAATAATGATTATGAGGATGGTGCAGGACCAGGCAGCGTTTTGTTCTGTTGTGCATACAGGTCGTGTTGATAGAAGCTGGAGCTGACTAAATGGCACCTGATCCCCAAAGTTCATTCTGAGGCTCCTCTGGTTAATCACTGCTTGTGCAGTGGGTGAGACTAACAGGCAGTTACACTTAGGGTCTGATATGTGATAAATGCTACCTAGGAATGAGAGCAGGATCCTCCAGGCACCCAGACAGGAAGCCTCCCCCAGCGTTAAGCAGATGGAGAGAAATTCCTGCAGAGAGGGGAATCAGACAAAGGGTTGAGGGTGAGGGGCCATGGTAGGGGTGTGGCAGGGATGGCGATGGTCACGTAGAATCATGTCAGGAGTAGACATGACCTGCACTTGTTCAAATATCATGAAGGCCCTGATGATTAGGGAAACTGAGTGTCTCAAGGGGGCTTGTGTTTTATGATCTGAGATGGACAGTGATGGCAGCCAAGACAAAAGAGGAAGTTGTCTTGAGGTCACATTCTTGTTGGTATGGGGCTAGGAGAGAGCTCAAGATTGACTCTAAGGCTCATGTTACAAATTTACTTTGTAAAACTCCTCTTTATGCAATACCGGATGATATTATTGAAGATAATGAATATGGGAAGTGATGATATGTAGGGCAAGGTCTCTGGTGATACATTTGGATCTTGGGGAGACAGTGTATAATGCGAGCAGTAGACTACTGGATTTGTATCCTAACTCAATCACTGGATGAGGGTCAGTCTGTCCCTCTGCAAAATGAGGATGACTGTAGTGCTTAGCTGCTAGTGTTATTGTGAAGATTAAATAAGTCAGGGCATGTAAAGCTTTGGGAACAACATTTGGCACCTGCTAAACCCTCAATACGTATTAACCATCATTACTAGTCCTCATCTTTCTAGATTCTCCCAATGACTAACAACATGGATTTTAGAAACAGGCTACTTCAGTACATTTCATTAACTCCTTATGAAATAAGATGAAAGAAATAAGAAATAAGAGGGAAACCCTTTTAAATACATTTTTCCCTAGGGAGCCTCTGGTGTTCCCTTTAGGCAGTGTTAACGGTCCTCCCTGGGCTTGTAAAGAACCTGTCTTGTCTTTTACAAATTGTGTTACACTTAGGGACATTCTTTATAAATATTTACCTCTCTGCTTAGATTAGGGCCATCTGAGGACTTCTAGAGGCCCTGGACCGGTATGCATAAATGTTTTTAATTATCCCGGGATCTAGCCCAACTTTCATCATATTTATTTCGTGAACACATGAGTAAACAGATTTTAAGCTTACATTCCTGATGAAGATCATGATAGGAAAAGTTTAGCCCAGCCTTTCCAAATCTCATCCAGAGTTTTATCTTCTTTGTGAATGTGTAGATGAATCTTCCCTACAAAAATTTGCCCAGTGCTGTTCTTTTTTTTTTTAGGGAAATGTTGTCCAGAGGCTGGCTTGGAAGGCCCAGGCTGACTCCCCAACCAGTAATAAAATGTATGTATAAAGATAGCAGTGTAGTTATACAATTTAATTAGTACATAATTCAGACATTTGGACCAATGCCTGGCTCTTTTCTGTGTGTGTTCATTTAGCTTTTAGTCTAACTCCCATGTGAAATAAACAAAAAGGCTAATTGCTTTTGGATTTTAGCACTGGGTGAAATACCTGGATTCATTATGTGAATCACAGTTTATAGGTGGATTAAAGGTTCTATGTGTAAATGAAAAATTCCAAGATGACAGCTGAAATACTTAAAGCAAGCCAATTCAAAGGTTTGGGCTCCCAAAGGTAGCGTATGAATCCATCTGACATGTTCCTAGTTTTCATAGCAGCATAAAAATATTTGCACACTGATGAGAACATTGTCTCTGGATGGTATGATTTTATATTTTATTACTCTAAAACAGTGGTAAGCTGTCAAATGTTTAAGAACAGTATTATGGGGGCAGAGAGGGAGGCATGATTTGTAGCATTTGTAGATTTCTGTGGTGTAAATACTCCCTCCACAGCTGATTTCAAGCTAACATTGTAATTAAAGGAACCCTAGTAGCGCAGTGGTTATGTGCTCTGCTGCTAACCCACTGGCTGCTCTGTGGGAGAAAGATGTAACATCCTGATGCCATAGGGATTACAGCTTTTGAAACTCTATGGGGAAGTCCTACTCTGTCCTATAGGATTGCTGTGGGTCTAAAACAAGGGGTTATTGTGACATTAAAAGAGGAGCTGGGGAGTGATTCACTCACTCAGTTCTTTTGAGCCCAGTTGAGCTAGCTTTAGCACCCCTCTGCCTCCTTGGTTAAAGTGGAGCCCGGAGGCTGGAATTGGCCTTTCCAGGACTTAGTGCCGTGAAGTCAGAGTGCGGCAGTTCTTCCTTACCCTGAGCACACTGGGGTCAGCACAAGACAGTGTCTTTATTCAAATTCCTTTGGAATGAGAGAGGTAGGTGAAATAAATTGCCTTCCATCCTGTATTTTCTAGTGTGCCAGAAACAGCATGGTGTAGGATATGTGAGTGCATGGCCTTTGCTGTTGCTCATTTTTCATATTTGTATGATCGTGGGTCATCAGGGGAATTGGGAGAGTGTTTTAGAAAGCCTTAAACACAATGAATGACACACAGTGAATGGCAGTTTTTATTTTCTAGGGGCAAGTATGTTGCCAAAAACCCTGGTGGCGTAGTGGTTAAGCACTATGTCTATATAGATTAAATCCACCAGGCACTGCTTGGGAATTCTATGGGGCAGTTCTGCTCTGTCCTATAGGGTTGCTATGAGTTGGAAATAACTCAATGGCAGTGGTTTTTGGGGGAGGAGGAGGTTGGTGTGGTGCCCAAAATGGGAGAGAAGATGGGGGCCATAGATCATTTTCGTGTCTGTTCAAGTTAGGGTATCTTATACTAACTTTATACTGGTCTAAATGTCACCATTTAAAATAGTAGTTTTAATAACAGCAGAAATAATTTTGAATATTTACTATGTAACAGGGATTGCTTTTGATCACAGTATCTGGATAATTCTTGCTCCAAATTCTCTATCCTCCAATTTTTGGCTCTTTAATACTTTTCACATGAGTGAGGGATGAAAATTTTAGTAACTGGTTTCCTGATACCTTAGCAAATCCTACCTCATGGTCTCATACCTCATTTTGGAAAGCAGCATTTATTATCTTGAGGTCTCAGCCAAAATAGGGACAGGGAGAATATCACTTTACATACTGTTAGAGACATTTAGATGATTTCTAGTTTTTTTCATCTTTATTAAAAAAGTATTTTTAAGAATTTTTGCCCACGTCTTTATTATTTCTGAATAGTTGAGATACATTTCGAGAATACACGGAGAAAATTGGATCCTTGAAGCAAATTTTATATACAAAATGATCATTGGCACCGATGTTTCTTATTTGCTTTAAGATATGAGGTTATGATCTTCCTGTATAAGAAAGAATTTTTCAGGCTTACTTTCATGATCTGTGGTATAGGAAAAGTGACATCTTTAAAGTACTAAAAGAAAGGAAGCTGTTCAACTAGGATTCTTCACCTGTAAAGGTATCTTTAAAAAATGAAGATGAAATAGACTTTTTTTCAGATATAAAAAAGTTGAAACAATCACCAGCCAACTTGCATTGTAAGAAATATTAAAGGAAGTTCTGTAAGCAGCAGTAAAGTAATACCAGGTGAAAACCTGACTCTACACAAAAAATTAAAGAAAAAACACACAAACTGGAAGTGATAACTAGCTGGGCAATGAAAAAGTTGGACAAGTAGCTTAACCTCTTAGAGGTATTGAGATTATAGATTACAATGAGATTCTAGCTGTAAAGTGCTCTCAGCACAATGCCTGGCACACGGTAAAGAATAAACTCTTTCCTATTGCTAGTATTATTATCATTTTACACATTTCCTCCTAGACTTTAAGTGGAGCTCCCTCTTAATTTTTAGTTAATCTGTAGTAATCTTTTGTTAGGGGAGCTGCCAGATGACAGTGCTTGTTCCATGATGAAGGCCTTGTGTGGAACAGGGAGAGGCCCTGCCTGGAGGAGCATCAGAGAAACTCCTGTTTGCCCCAGGTGGTCTGCATACCTGCTGCTGGGAAGCTGGAGCACCAATTCTGATTGGAATAAAACAATCATGCAGCCAAGGTCATGAGAACTGAAAAAGAGGCAGATTCCATGAATAACCGAAGACCCATTTTACAATGCAGGACTCAGGCCTGATCAAACTCTGTGCCCCAACACCAAGTAGAGTGCACATGAAATATACAGTGAGCTCTGAAGTGGGGTTTGGGTTCCCACAGGACAGAAAGAGGAGGGTAAAGCTGTAGACATGTTATCAGGTGTCCTCATACACTGTAATGGCTTGCAAGAAGGATGGATTCTGGCTTTTCTTTTCATTTAGGGAAGTTGATTGTCCTGCCTATTTTGTAAACACATGTACTTGTGAGAACCTTTTTGATAAGGTATGTTCGTCACGTCAGAAACCTTCTACCGGGATGGAGCTGGCTGATTGGCCAACAACAAAGATTTTCCCTCATTTAAACTTTGCTTACAGTGATGGTAGCATATATACTTGAGATATTTGCTAGAGAAAAAAACCACAGAATTTCTTTCCCTGCACATTGCAAGCTTTGATTCTTAAGCAGAAGATCTCATGTGTTACTGATTAATAAAAGGGATCCTTTGATTATGAATAGTAAAGATGCTTTTGACAAGTAAAGTAACAATGTCACCTTGAAGACTAAAGTGCACCTGATCTAAGCCTTGATATTTTCAATCGAATCATATGCATGTGAAAGCTGGACCATGAATAAACAAGGTGGAAGAAGAATTGATGCCTTTGTATTGTGGTGCTGGAGAAGAATGTTGAAGGTACCATGGACTGCCAAAAGAACAAACAGGTCTGTCTGGAAGAAGTATAACCAGAGTGCCCCTTGGAAGCAAAGATGGCAAGACTGTGTCTTACATACTTTGAACGTGTTGTCAGGAAGGATTAGTCCCTGGAGAGAGACATCCTGCTTGGTACAGTGGGGAGTCAGCAAAAAAGAGGAAGATCCTAGATAAAATGGATTGACACTGTGGCTGCAACAGTGGGCTTAAGCATTAAAATGACTGTAGACCTGGTGCAAGACCAGGCAGTGCTTCGTTCTGTTATGCATAGGGTTGCTATGAATTGGAACCAACTTAATGACACCTAACAACTAAAAACAACAACCCATGGCACCTAGGCGACACAGTAGTTACGAGCTATGGCTGCTATGACTGCTAACTAAAAGGTCTGCAGTTCGAATCCACCAGCGGCTCCTTGGAAACTCTATGGGGCAGTTCTACTCTATCCTGTAGGGCTGTAAAGAGCTGGAGTTGAGTCAGTGGTGATTTTGTTGTTGTTGTTGTTGTAAAAACAATTAAAAAATTTCAACCAAGGAGTCAAGAAATTGTAGTTTCTTTGAAAATTCAAAGTGCCTTTAATGGACTAAGTGATCTGAGAGTGACTTATAACTGGTAGCTCCTTTGAGCTACTTTTTAATGAGTATGGAAAAAATATTATAAATATTATAGAATCCAGGCTAGTCACAGAGTCTGCCTGACTGTATGACTAATCAAATTATTAGTTTTACTGTATAGAATTTGATTTTACAATTATCCCAAATTATTTTTATTGTTCTTTGTCAAGGCTGATATTAACACTTACTTCCAAACACTGTATATATCCTGGCCAACGCCAGCCAAGTGCCGCTGAGTCGGATCCGACTCGCCAATAGAACATTCACACTATATTGGTAGAAGGAGTGGGTTTCTCAGTGGTATGTGTGTGTGGCTGGGGGCTGGAATAGGAAAACATCTACAATGAAATAACTGAGGGTTTTGAACTTAGGAGGAAAAGAGCAGTAATACCTGCCTGAAGAACGATTCTCAACTTGAACTCTTATAGCCCTCCTTCTCCTGGCCGTTGAAATGTTATTTCCTGTTTCTCATGGGAGTTTTTTGTGTGTGTGGCAAAAGACCTCATCAATCATTTTGTTTATAGTCTGAAGTTACCTTCCTTGCTTCTCAGTTGAGCTCCAGTACCTAGGACCAAGGAAGATCTGTAGATGTGTTAATACTGGCCCTCTGACAAGCAGATGCCAAGACGGGATTAAATATGCAACAATTTTGTTGTTGTTGTTAGGTACCTTCTAGAAGATTCCAACTCATGGTGACCCTATGCACTCAGAGTGAAACACTGCCAGGTCTTATGCCATTCTCATGATTGTTATCATGCTTCAGCCCATTGTGGCAGCCTCTGTGTCAATCCATCTGGTTGAGAGTCTCTCTCTTTTGCTAGCCAAAGAACAGGTTATTTCCGGACTACACATCCAAGATTTTAGTCAGGGAAGCCTCTGTATGGGAGAACATTGGGAGGGAATTGGGAAAGTCTGGGAGAACCATCAGACCACAATTCAGCTTTCACCCTGAGGAAAGAAGAGAGAGAAGGAAAGTTTGGTGGAAGCCATCCAGACCTGCTTACAACTAAGGAAAGTTCAGCAAGGCCATCAAGAAGGTCTGGAGTTAAAAGGTGGCCAGCAATCAACTTTGGTGTCTCCTGGAAATAGGGCTGCCTTAGTATCTTAGCCATGCTCAATCACTGGCTGGAAGTAGCCTGTGGGAGTATAGTGTCAGCCCTGCGGCTGGAGGTCTGTGAGTGAGGAGCAGTCTCACAGCCTCCACAATAGACTTGACGGGGCTATGTTACTTGGTGCTGGGTGAAACAATTCATCCTACCCTGGTTATCTGTCACATGCAGGGCACTCTCCCCAGGTACTTGACTGATGATGGCCACGACAGCAGAAAATTCTTGGTCCATTGCAGAGTAGGCCAGAAGTGCTGGGAAGTTAATACTCCAGAAAGCAGCCTTCAACCAATGATGAATGAACGGTAGTGACAAAGACTCCAATTCCTTGCCCATTTGACGGGACAACTTTGAGGTGTGTTGTGATCTCTTTTCTTAGGTGCTACTGTGGTAACCTTCACACCAATACACCCTGTATTGGTTTCCTTCCCTTCTCTGTCTTGCTCCTTCACATCCTTAGCTGCACACTTCTTGGGATTACCTCCCAAATAAACACTTGCAGTCAAACCCTTGTGCGCCTGCCTGTGGGAACCCCAACCTAGGCCTTTATCGTCCTAGCTCTCAGCAGTAATAACTTTGAGAGCTTACGATGTATCAACCACCTGCAAACACTTGATTAATTTGTTGCCCCGTTTTCTAACTGCTTTTCTGACTGCTGCTTTCAGTCCTGAGGTGTTGGTGAGAAAGCGGAGATACTAAGCCTACCACCTCTGCCTTAGAACGAAAGTCACCTGTAGGGCCCACCCTTGCCTCTGGCCAAAGATAAGACTCCTGTCTTTCCCATGGGGAATGAATGGCCCTGGAAAGCTGCAGAATCACCTGAAAAGGGTGCTGGGTAAAGGCAAGAGCTTGGCACTTGGAATCAGGAGATGTACCTTGTGGACTGGCCCTGACTTTGACCAGTTACAATTAAGTAGGTTGTTAAAACTCTCTGAAAATTGGGTTATTTGTCTATAAAGTAAAAAGGGCTAGGCTACTTTTTTCTCAAAATATGTTCTACTTTGACTCATTTATATGTTTTCTGAAATAGAAATGTCTTGCTCAAGTAAATGTGAGAAATACTCCTTACCAAAGGCTCCTCCTGTTAAGGAATCTGAGAAGTCTTGTACCAAATAAATCCTTTTAATAGTGTTTAGCCCACATACAGCTACCACTATCTTGCAAAATCGTCATTCCAAAAAATGGAGATTACTGGAATGAATGATCCCAGCGGGAATTTCCAGGGCCACATTTGAGTGAACTGGAATCACAACTACAGCAGCAACAAAAATAACAGCAAACATTTGTCGCAGAGTTAATGAACATTCAAAGGAGACTAAGTTGGGCCCCATTCTGTCAATCCTAGAACTTGAAATATGGTGGGGGTGATAGACAAAGAACTAAACTCAACACAAAGCAAGGTTGAGTACTTACAAAGCAGAAGTGTGAACAAAGTGCAAGGTAGGGCCAAAGAACCCAAAAAACCAAAACCAAACTCACTGCCATTGAGTTGATTCCAACTCAGAGCAACCCTATAGGACAGTAGAACTGCTCCATAGAGTTTGCAAGGAGCACCAGGAGGATTTGAACTGCTGACCTTTTGGTTAGCAGATGTAGCATTTAACTACCATGCCACCAGGGTTTCCAAAGAGGGAGGAGTAAATTTGAGCTCAGGGTTCAGGGAAAAGGTGGTGTTTTGTTCTAGGTCTTGAAGAATAAGAAGGCTTTCAACAAATGAACAATAGGCAGGAAATTCCAGGAAGGGGTGATGTGTATGCCATGTTAAAGGGAATTCTAGTGTAGGTAGAGAATGGGTTTGTTGAAAAACAGTTTCAGGAAATGACTGAAAACAAAGTTAAGGTCAAACGTTCATGGGTAAAAGTATCTTTCTCAAAACCTCTCTGCTCCCAAGACCACCAGGGAGGCTTCTGGCCATTTAGTGTAAGTGATGGGTCTGGTAGGTAAAATGCAGAGAAAAAAAGTTACAAGAGCAGTAGTTCTCAGTGTAGAGGCTTGGGGAACCATATTCTTCTTTTCCTCTTTGATTAATGTTGATAAAAATGTGGTATCTGTTTGTTTCTTGGATTTGGCTTTTACCAGTGTTTCAGTGAGATTTTCAGAAGCCCTTTGTACATTGCTTATCTTTGGCTGTCTCCAATCCATTTTCCTTCATCTTAAAAGTAGTCCTTCAATTTTTTTCTTAGAGAAACCTCTCCCCCATCTCTCAAGCCGTATCGTCAGTCCAGATCAACTGGCACATCTCATTGTGGGATGAGCATAGAAGCCAAGCTCCTCCAAGGTATCAGTTCAAAGTCCTCTCTTCCTTCCTTCCTTCCCTCCCTCCCTCCCTCCCTCTCTCCCTCTTTTCCTCCCTCCCTCCTTCCCTTCCTTTTTTTCTCCCTCCCTCCCTTCTTCCCTCCCTCCCTTCCTTTCTTCCTCTCTTTCTTTCTCTTTCTCTGTTTCTTTCTTTCTCCTTCCCTCCTTCCTTCCCTCCCTCCCTTCTTCCGTCCCTCCCTCCATCCCTCTCTTTCTCTCTCTCTCCCTCTTTCTTTTGACTGACTAGGGATGGAATGCTCTTTGTGAGTTCCACAACGAATGGTGGAGTGCTGTAACATCCACTTGAAGAGGTCAACACGAGGGAAAATCCAACACCGAGGAAAGAGGCAAAAGGAGCTGAAGGGTAGGACCAAATGCCAATAAACATATATATTTAAACTAAAAACTTAGCTAAAAACCAAAATCAAGTTGAACAGAAAAAACACAATTAATTAATAATAAAAGGAAAGAGGTGGTGTAAGTATTAAGGTTTTTGTTTTTGATGATGACTGATCTCTTGTCTTCTGGCTTAGGGAAGTATGAACATGAGACAGCTTTTCAGATTTCTTCCAGGACCTGAGGAGTTGTTCTGGTTATTCTGGTCAAGGCTCAATGAAAACACAGAGGTGGGAGAGAGAAAGAAGAAGGAGACAAAGAAAAGAGGAGAGACAAGGAGAACTTCCCATAGGACAGGTACAGGAGACCAGCCCTTTTGTTCACTCTTCTTTTTGCAAATAACGCAACATATTTCCACTGGATTAAAAAAAAAAAGCCTCTAGCTCTATCAAAAGTCCAGGAAAAAATTAAGACATGGCTTGGCGATCTTCTTCTGAAATTATTTAATTTGTTCCTCCTTAAGCCTCTCTTTTTCCTTTCCCTATCTGCTCCTTTGGCCTTATTTTTGTTGATGTATTCACTGTGTGACTTGCACCTTCAACACAAATCAAATCAGAATAATTTATAATTTTTCATAAATCAAACTCATTAGGAATTTGGAAGGCATCCCACTTACGGTGAGACCCTGGTGTTGTTACCGAAAAAGACCGAAAGTTCGGCCAACTGCTGCAAACAGCCAATTCACTGACAAAGGAGCTTTTTCGGGTGAGAGCAAAGGTTTTATTTGTAAGCTGGCACTGCAAAGTGACAGAAAGATATTCTCATCCTCAAATCCTGTACAAATTGGTCAGGCAAAGTCTTGAGTATGTAGAGGGAAAGACCGTATACAGATGTAAGGAACAATGTGGGCAGGTTGGGGCATGTTGGGGTCAACTGAGCAGAAGTCAACTGGGTGGAGGCCAACTGGGTGGAGGGGATCGATTGGGTGGAGGCCTGCTTCACAGTCTTACCAGCCATCAAGAAAAACAGAGTGGTGTTAGTCATCACCTGCCCAGTAACCTAGAAGAATAATGCTCAAACACAAGTTACTTCTCCTCATTGATTTTATCAAGACAAAAGGAGTCACTTGTTGTCTATAGTTCACTGAATCTATAATGGAACCTACAGAGGGCCTCACCCCAGTGTCGTCACCTGGGGCTTGTGCAGTGTGGAGGTCATATCTTTCCTTTTGTGTCAGGGATGATCTGAAACAATGCCTCAAGTCCCTTTAGTGTTGAGCACACCTGACATGGAGGCTATTTCAGCCTCCAGTTACAGTGTCATGGATTGAATTGTGTCCCCTCTGAAATATGTGTAGTAATTTGTCTGAGCAGGGATTCCCTGTATTCTGTGACTGCTCTCCACTTTGTGATTTTTCTGATGCTGCAAATCCTAATCTCTGCCTGTGATTAACAGAGTGGATTATGTTAGAGAGGATTAGGGTGGGACTCCAAATCCCTTCCTAAGGTCACTTACCTGCTCCAGTGTAAAAGAAGTTTCCCTGAAGTGTGGCATGCACCACCTTTTATCTCTTCATACTACAAGGGATAAAGGAAAGGGAAGCAAGCAGAGAGTTGGGGACCTCACAGCATCAAGAACAGCACAAGGAGCAAAGTGTGCCCTTCAGACCCGAGGTTCCAGTGCCAAGATATTCCCCAACCATAGACTGACACAACACAAGCACTCTCCTCTAGAGCTGACAGGGGGAAAGCCTTCCCTTGGAGCGGACTGACACTCTGAATTTGACCTTGTAGCCTACCAGACTGTGTAAGAAGAAACTTTTTGTTGTTGTTGTTTAATCTCATCCACTTTGAGGTATTTCTGTTAGAGCAGCACTAGCTGACTGAAACACCGGGCTTTTTAAAAAGGTTGTTTGTTTTAAACTGGCAATATTCTACTATGTAGTTATTGATTAAAGAGACCCCTGTGAATTCTACTAAGTGCCAAATAACAGCACCATTATTTCCAATTCTATTGAAAAAGAATCTGACACTTCACCCTGGGTCATTTCACATCCCTTACCTGAGAGAACTTAACACAGATGAAGATTCAGTATTGACTGCAGCATTTGGCGATGCACAAGTACATGTCTGTTTACATGAATGTGCATGTGGTTGTATGTGCCTTCACTTATACAGGCCCACACAAACTTGTGTTTTTGGAATCACTGAAGTTTTTCTTATTATAAACATAATTGAGCTGTTTTAGTCACAAGATTTATCTCTCGACTAGACTCTGACAGACCTCTCTGCAACACTTTTGAAATAAGTTGTTCTGTGAACAACATTGTTGTTGCTGTTAGCAGCTCCTGTGTTGGTCCCTGACTAGTGGTGAGCCAATGCACAAAGGGGCAAAATGTTGCTTGATCTTGTACCATCCCCATAATGGGTTGAGGATTGGATCATTGCAATCCATAGGGCTTTAATCAAATGATTTTCAGAAGATTGGCAGGTCTTTCTTCCTAGTCTGTTTCAGTCTAGAAATGCTGGGTAACACAAACCTCCAGTGAAAGCAGAGTGGTGACTGTGCATAAGACCATTGGCTGGGAATCAAACCTCAGTATCCTACATGAAGGTGAGAATTCTGTCACTAAACCACTGCTCGCATGTGATCATTATTAGGTGATTGTAATGCAGTTGATTATAGTAAAAAATAACATGCTATTATCCAGGGTTTCTCAGATTGGGCTTTCCAAGTTCTCTTTAGCTCATGATTTTTCTCGTGCTAAGAATGGAGAAGTGGCTGGAGGCCAAGCTGTCTCCAAGACTCCTTTCCAGGATTTGACAGTGTGTGGAAGCTGTGTTCTGTCTGACAGCCACCTGGAGCCTCCATGACTCTTGAGGTACAGCAGCCTAGATTATGAACTGGAATGCCATATAATTTAAAACCTAATGCCAAGATATTTGTCTTTCTATTATCAGAGCTGTCTTCATATCTCAAAGTCAAAACGGAATGACTGTCCCTGTCTTCATATTTCAAAGTCAAAATGGGATGACTGTTACCCAGGTCACCTTGGATTAGGTGTCTGGCAGACCTGTCTTCAACTTCACATCACTTTCTATAAGTAGCTCAACTGTTTCACAAGCCATTAGAGGCCCTCTTGAACCCAGTCCTGCAGAGTTTCTAGCCTCACCCTTTCCCCTGGCGCTGTAGTTCAGCCATGCCTGATGCCATGTAGGGCCGTGGACTTCAGGCTGCTTCATATCCTTGCTCCAGATGTCTGAGGAATACCTTCTGAAAACATCCTGTGGGGGGGGGGGGCTTCTTGACCTGTTAGGTTCCTGATTTCAAGATGCAATGCTGTTACTTTTTGAAAGTTAAGTTTTATTAAAAAATGTGCCCAATAAGAAAAAGACTGGTGCACCAGGGACGCACCCCAAACTATGCAGAGCAGGGGGCGACCCCGAGCTTCCTCAGCACCCAGTATTTAAGTCGTGAGACTACAAAAGCAGGGAGGGGAAACTGACCTTTACACTGATTGGTTAAGGCCACCTGGAATTCCTGTTAGTTGTAAAATGTGGTCAAGGTCTAGGGGTCACTTGCAATGCTGTCCCTAGGCTTTGTCTTGTGACAGATGTTTTGTAAGACAAAGGAGAGATTACTCTATGGTGTTTTCCTGGGGCTTTCTTTAATACCTTGAATTTTTACTGCACCCTTCCTCAAAATGAAGTCGCTTATGTCTCATTTCAACAGACTGTATCTCAGGTATTTTGGCTGACCACTCCTCTGGGTGAGTAGCTTTTCTCAGCAACTGTGACTACTTAATTAGTTAACTAGTTAACTAATAAGCATATTTAATTAAAATACACTTATGTCTTTCTCTCATCTGTAAGCTCTTGTAGAGGAATAGAGCTCGCTTATCTTTGTGTTACACCTAGCACCAAACCAACCAAACCCCCTGCTGTCAAGTTGATTCCAACTCATAGTGACTCTGTGGTACAGAGTAGAACTGTCCCATAGGGTTTCCAAGGAGAGCCTGATGGATTTGAACTGTAGACCTTTTGGTTAGCAGCCATAGCTCTTAACCACTACATCAGGAAGATCTCTATACACCTAACATAGTTTTCAAATATATAAGTTAAAAAGTATACAGAGAAAAATGTAGAACAAAATTCAAGTCATAGAAAAGACCAAAGTTACGTGTCTGAGAAAGACTAGAGAAACTGCTGACACTTAGGCCCCAAACACCCTTCAAACCTGGAACTGAACTCAGTTTTGGAGATCACCTTCAGCCAGATAGACCTAAGGAACGTGCACCTCAGAGCAATCAACTGTATGAGACCAAAAGGGCAGCATTTGTCCAAAAACAGAATTCAGAAATACAGCAAGAGGCAGGAAAGATGGATAAACAGAAATGAGGAAATAGAGTGCTGTCATACTGAGGGAATTACAACTAATGTCACAAAACAAAATGTATATAAATTGTCGAATGGGAAGATAATTTCCTCTGTAAACTTTCATCAAAACCAAAACAAAATGTTCAAAAAAGAAAAAAAAGCTTAAGAATGTTTATTGGATAAATGAATAGACAAGAGAAATAGAACTACCCATGTTTCATGTTAAAACAAAACAAAACAAATGACATTGTTCAATATCTTGACTGAGGTTTGCTTTACATAGGCACATGCATTTGTCGAAAGTCATACACTGGTACTCTTAAAACTGGTACAATTCACTCTGTGTTAAATTTTCCCGTGAAAAAAGTACTGCAAATAAACACTGAAATTTAGCTAAAAATAAGCTTGTGATGTATTTAGGAGTGCTTTATACTGGTGTCTGCAACATAGTTTGAAATGTACCAAAAAATAAAACAGACTGATGAATGGAAGAAGGAGGTGTAGATGGATAGCAAATATAGCAAATTGTTATTGAATCTAGATGGTGGGCCTTTGAGTGTACAGTCCACAGTTCTTGCACCTTTTCTGTGCACTTGAAAATGCTCATAATAAACACTTGACAAGAAATCACAAACGGAAATATGTGTGAATTATAGCATTAAGAAAGCCAGAGTTCAATTCTGGAGCAATGTTGCACCTAAAGACAGTTCAGCCACTTGCAGGTTAACCAACTGTTCGGTTCACAGCAGCTTTTTAAAAATCCCAGCTTCATACAGATTCCTCAGCACTGGAACTCCCAGTAGTCTCTTGATCTTCTAGCCCCAAAGAACTCTTTCTCACCTATGGCATCTTGGTCCCTTTCTTATCTCTGCCGCCTATACAAAGACCAGCCTCACTTGATGAGCTATGGTCACACCCTGACACCCTATTGAGGCAGCTTCTGGTTTCTTTGCTTTTCACTGTCCTGGTGGCTTTCATCCTTTGTCTTTTCAGGAATGAAGGGGGAAGAAGCTAAGTACCAACAAGCAAGTGTTCTAAAGTGGAGGTACAAAGAGGAAAGCTGGGATGTTTCCACGTGAAAGCTGTTTGCTAGAAGGAATGGATTATCTTTTTCCTCTAAAAGTCACAAGTAAAGAAACTGAAGACGGCAAATGTCTTCTTTGGAACAGGAGTATGGTCATATTTACCATGATTTCCTCTTCCCTGATTTTATCATTGGCACAAAGTACCACTACAAAAAATAGAGTATCCACATCTTCTCTCCTTAAACATATGAGACACATGCATTTGGCTATGTGTGGGAAGCAGTATTTGGGGAAAAAATTAGCTGGCAACAGAATGAATCCTTCCCAACCCTATAAACCTTCAGTAAGCACTCTTGCAGCCTCCAGTTAGTATATAATCAGCACATCATAACTTTTATGGCCTGAAGTGAAATGCTTCTGAGACACTAAATTTCAAGTGTTGCTGTAAACTTTGGTCATCTGAGTCTGATTTACATATGATGGCCCCATCCACTGTGATGATGTTAGCAATGGCAATTGTTGGTATTGATCATCTGGAAAAATACATACACATAGACAGATGCTGCCATATCCTCTGTCTACTCGGTGTCTTTAGGATATTGGATAGGGAGTAAACAGCAAAAGTGAATCACAGTTTTTATCCATCAAAAACAAGCACGATTTACAAGAATTTTGAGGCAACATCAGCGTAGAAGGAAACTGTTAGCTGAAAGTAACACATGAGTTTACAAAACAAGAAAACCTTGGTGGTGGCATAGTGATTAAGTACTAAGACTGCTAATCAAAAGGTCAGCGGTGTGAATCCACCAGGCATTCCTTGGAAACTCTATGGGGCAGTTCTGCTTTGTCCTGTAGGGTACCGTAAGTTGGAATTAACTTGACAGTAGTGAGGTGTTTTTATTTATTTTATTATTTTTTTGGTAAATACTTAAGAAAAAATACTAATTAGTGTAAATAAAATGTCTAGGCTTAGGTAGATCTAACCCTTGATGTCATACAGGTCCTACTTCCATTTTGTTTACTTTTTGACAGTTCTCTGTATTTTAGTTTCAACTTCAGGCTGGTTTTCCTTATGGTAGCAAAATGATTGAAGGCATTTCATACTTCCTATTTCCAGAAGAGGAGAGAAAACCCTTGGCCTAGCAATTTCAACAACAGGCCTGATATTTACTTGATTGGGTTGTTTGAAGTCACATGGTCAACCCTGAATCAGTGTCACTAGATAGATGGAATGTGCTGAGGTTGGCTTCAGTCATGTGCTACTCCCTGGAGCTGGTGAGTAGACTCGTCTTGCTCAGAACCACACAGACACCAACATGAAAATGAGGATTGAGGAGGGTTTCAGACATAGGGGAGAAATGGATGCTAGAGAAGTTACCACAAATGCCCACTACAAATCATCAACCTCCTTTCTGTGACTTTCTTGAAGTCAGGTTTCTACAGTGAAAACCCAAAGATAAGCAGCAACCAGACATCGTTTCCCCTGACTACACAAAAACATCAAATACACTGATGATACATAAGGAAACATAGAAGCAGTGTTTTTTTGACTTCCCAATTTAACAGACTGACACTTATTTTATTTCTGTATTTTGTGACTGGGATAACACTGACATTCATATATTCTAACTCACTGGTTTATTTGAAAATAACAGGTTCGCAAGTCAATACATGTAAAAAGGAGTAAGTACAGAGACTGGGGGTAGAGGAAAAGAAAAGGAAGGCAGAATCAAAGAGAAGGAAGCTAACATTTATTGAGTACTGTTGGCAGCAGGCCAGTTAGGAGTATTATATTATTTTTTTAAGGAAGGATTGAAAATGGAAGAGAAATATTAGTGCTGCAAGAGGTAAAAATGTTCAGGAAATGGGAAAATCTGCTGCCTAGGCGATGGTGATAGGTTTACAATAGGACCCTAAAACTATCTGGTTAGCTCAAACTCTGCCTTTAATTTGGGGCTTCCCATGCTGTAAGCTGCATGAAAAAAATAGGGCAATGTTGTGAAACTTCATTGGGCTGGAAACCAGCAGGCTGGAGCCGACCCTGCCAGGGGCCACTGTGCTCCCATATTGAAGAAGCAGCACCTTTAGGCAAGCACAGCAACTGTGCAGGGTGTGGTGACCTCATCAATGGGAAAGCCAATCTCAGCAGATCTGTCAGGCTGGGAGGTGCTGCCAGACCACCCGATGAGATTCTTCTTCCATTGCTAATCTTGGACAACTGAGGGTTGGCGTTTTCAAGGGAGTCTTCAGAACTCTCTTAATAGCTTCAATTTATTTCTGCAGAAAAGAAATGGAATAGACTGTTTGATAGTATTTATGGAAAGCTTCTGTACCATAATGTAACAAACCTTGTGTACCAAAATGCTTCTGCATTAAAAAAAATATCATGTATTTGCCATTTTAACTGTTTTAAATGTATAACTCACTGATATTAATTACATTCACAATGTTGTACAACCATGACCACTATCTGTTTTGAAAATTTTTCAGCACCACCAAGAGAACTTCTACACTCATTAAACAATAACTTCCCATTCTTCTCTCCCTCAACCACTGGTGACACTAATCTACCTTCGTCTCTGTGTTTGCCTGTTCTAGGTAGTTCATGTATTGTTGCTGTTGGTGTTGCTAGGTGCCTTCCCAATTTACAGCGGCAATATGTACACCAGAACAAAACACTGCCTGCTCCTGCACCATCCTCACAATTGTTATGCTTGAGCCCGTTGTTGCAGCCACTGTGTCTGTCAGTCATCTCGTTGAAGGTCTCCCTCTTTTTTGCTGATCCCCTACTTAAGCAAGCATGGTGTCTTTCTCCAGGGACTAGTCGCTTCTACCAGACGATATACTCCTGCTATTCATAACGTTTTCACTGGCCAGTGTTTTCAGAAATGAACTACCAGTTCCTTCTTTCTACTGTGTCTTAGTTTGGAAACTCTGCTGAAACCGGTTCAGCAAAGGTGGCACTGCTGGTACTTGAAGTGTCCAGTATCACAGCCACATAGGCTACTACAGTACAACAAAGTGATAGACACATGGTGAAATAGTTCATGTGAATGGAATCATCTGTCCTTTTGTGTTTGACATCTCATTTAGAACAATTTTCAAGTTTCACATATGTTGTAGCTTGTATCAGAACTTTATTTCTGTTTATTAATTGAGTAGTTGCTTCTGCATTTTAAGCATCATGAAACTGTAGCAATGTTAAAATGTACAAGGAACCTTCTGGGCTGAACCACTGCCTTGGGAAGGTTTGGAAAGGAGATACAAAGAAATGACCTAGCATTGGAAGAGGGCAGGGAGACTGACACTTTTCCTACAGAAATATCTTCGATTTAATGATCTGATTTTTATTTAGATGTGGAATATCTAAAGGGGAATAACAGCATCAGATAAGCAGGATATAGGGTGAGCAGCCCCCACTTGTCTGTCAGTGGAGGCTTGCTTGTTGCTGTGATGCTGGAAGCTATGCCACTGGTATTTAGGTACCAACAGTTCTTTGTAGGACCCCTTATTATATTAGAATAATACTGTAGGACACAGTCTGAAGATACACACTTCTACATAAAAGTTATTTTCCATTTGTAAGATGTTTCCAATTTTCAGTGGCACCTGTCCAAATAGATGCCACTACATTAAAGGAGTATGTGAAAGACCAGGTTGGAATGGCCCCCAGCTGTTCCCCCGTGAGATGAATCAGACTTCCCACTGAGTACAACAGGCTCCAGCACACGCTTGCTTCTCCAAATAAAGGTTAGGGAAGATTTCTCCCCAAGGAACACAGAGTGCTCACTGTTATTTTGTAGGTCAAGGAGAAAGCCCTAAGGTAAATATACATATATATAGCATTTACTAATGAAAATGGATAAATTTGAACTGCTGCATAGCAAACACTTGATCATTACAGCTTTAATATTAGTGACTCTGTAAGGAATTGAGAGAAGATATTTCACTATCCTTAAATAAGTTCTGGGGATTTATAAATATAAGCAAGGTCATCAGCACATGTCACTTTATGGCCATGCTCCATGCCATGGAGCATGTATTTAAGGACTTGAAAGACTAGGCCCTTAGACAAAAAACAGTAAAAAACACCTTTTTTTATAAGTGTTATTTTAAAGAAGTGTTATTTCTCCTGTCTTCATTGTTAACTATTGCTTCCCCCTACACCCACACCTAGCCCTTTCTCTCTCTGACACAGAGTACAAGGAGTAGAGGAGAGTTTAAGAGCTAGAGGGGAACTACATCACTTGTCACTTATTCGTTAGTTGTTTTACTTGCTTTTGAAGCATTTACTGACGGGTCTTGAGTTGAGGGTGGTGCAGATGACTCATCGCAGTAGCTGGCCTCAGTTGCTCACTGTCTAGAGGAGAAATCATACAAGCACCCGCCAGCTACATAGAGTAATTGAGCACAATAATGGGCACTGTGGGAGCACAGAGAAGGGTTACTTCGGCCAATTTGGCAGTCAGAGAACACTTCCAGAGAGCTAACAGGCTAAGACTTGAAGAACAATTAGAAGTTACCATCCTTCCTAATGACAACCCTCCGGCTACCTGTCATTCTAAAGGCCCACTTTGGGGGAGAAGATTCAATATCTGGGCTTAGGTAAAATAAACTTAACATAGTAAAATAACTTGAACTGAAACAGAGAGGGATGCTAGGTTGTAGGCCAGGGCAGATGAATTTTCAAGGACCTTCCAAAATGTTTCAGATTAAAACAAAAAGAAAAACCCTGCATAACCAAAATAATACGTGCTTGAGACTAGAAGAACTAGATGGTGCCTAGCCACCAACAATGACTGCCATGGCAGGGAATACAGCATAGAGTCCTTGACATAGTGGGAGAAAAATGGTTATGCAGAACTAGAGCTCTATTAAAAGACCAGACTTGATGGTCTGCCAGACTGGAGGGACCCCAAAGACGTGATCCCCCAACTCTCTGTTAGCTGAGAACTGAAACCAAGCCTGAAGGGACCTCTTCAGACAAAGATTGGACTAGACTATAAGACATCAAATGATGGTGGCAACAAGTATGCTTCTTGACCTAGGTGTATGAGGTCTGCCAATTAAGTTCATAAATTTGCCACTGCTTATGTTGACTGCACTGTACAAACAACTTGGTAAGGTTTCGTAACCGTGATATATCAATGTATCACAGCTGTGTTTGTCTCGACATGTGGCCGTGTCTTGCTGAGTGGCATTCATTATCATTGTTGGGTGTTTTTGTGTGCCATTGTAAGAATGTCACAACTTGAATTAGATTGATAGACAAAATAAGGCACTAGCATTAAAAAAATTCTGGAGATTATAAATATAAGAAAGGTCATGAGCACATGTCACTTTATTGGCCATGCTCCATGTCATGGAGCATGTATTTAAGGGTTTGAAGGACTAGGCCCTTACACAGACAAAAACGGTAACAAAACTTTTTATATAAGTGTTATTTTAAAGAAGTGTTATTTCTCTGGTCTTCATTGTTAACTATTGCTTCCCACACCCAGGCTGTTAAATTTGGCAAGACTGGTAGTGAAATCAGGGACGTATTAGTCCAAGTTTATAGGGATAATGCCATGAAGAAAATGGCAGTGCAGAAATGCATTAAATGTTTCTTCTAAGGGGAGCGAAAGCGTCACTGGTGAAAAGAGGTCAGGGCAGCCAGTAGCGAGTAGAACTGACAAAAACACTGCAAAAATTGGTAGAATATTGAGTCAAAATCATTGACTGACTTGGAGAAGCACAGTAGACCAAGGAAACATGGATAGAGAAACAGGAAAATCTTAACTGTAAATATTGGCACGAGAAAAGATGTCTGCAAAAATGCTCCCAAAGGAGCTCACTGATAAACAAAAGCAAAGGAGAGTCAAAATTTGCCAAGACTTTTAGAAAAGCAAGATGATGTTTTAGACCATGTTATCACTGGTGATGAAACGTGGGTATACCAATACAACCCTGAAACAAAGCATCAAAGTGCACGATGGAAGTCAGCCAGTTCTCCATGACCAAAAAAGTTCTGTCAATGCAAATCAAGAATCAAGGCAATTTTGTGAAACTTTTTCGACACCGGAGGAATCATTCATTATGAATGTGTACCAACCGGACAAACAACTAACCAAGTTTACTATTTGGAAGTGCTGAAAAGGCTGCATAGAAAGTTAGATGAAAACTTGCTGAACTTTTTGCCAGCAACTCATGGCTCTTGCATCATGACAATGCACCAGCTCACACAGCACTGTCTGTGTGGGAGTTTTTAGCCAGTAAACAAATAACTGTATTGGAAAACCCTACCTACTCACCAGACCTTGCCCTCAGTGAGTTTTTTCCTTACCCAAAGATAAAGGAAATACTCAAAGGAAGACATTTTGATGACATTTAGATCATCAAAAGTAATACAACAACAGCTCTGATGGCCATTCCAAAAAAAGAGTTCCACAATTGCTTTCAAGGGTGAACTAGGCACTGGTGTTGGTGCACAGTTTCCCAATGGGAGGACTTGGAAGGTGACCATAGTGATGTTCAGCAATGATGTATGTAGCACTTTTTCTCAGGTGAGTTTGTGAACATAATTGTCGGGTCTCATATACGTAATGCTAATTGGGCAGCTCCTGTTCAGAGGCAAGATGAGAGGGTGGAGAGAGGCAGGAGCTGATTAAGTGGACATGGGCTATATACAGTGTGGAAAAGAGGAGAGTATGCAGTCACAAGGCAGAGACAGCAGCTAGAGTTACACAGGAATGTGTGTGCAAGGTTTTGCGTAACAAATGAATTATCAACTTTCACTCAAAACACAACAAAATATATATTTTTAAAATGCATGCTTAATATATGATGGTGTAGTGGTTGGCAGTTTGAATCCGCCAGGTGCTCCTTAAAAACTGTATGGAGCAGTTCAACTCTGTAGGGTTACTGTGAGTTGGAGTTGACTTTACGGCAGTGGGTTTGGTCTGGGGTAATATATTATTTATACAAAATTGTGCATTTATGCATAAACCCATTGGCAACTAGTTGATACCAATTCATAGAAACCATACAATAGAACAGAGTAGAACTGCCCATAGGATTTTGAAGGCTGTAATCTTTATGGAAGCAGACTGCCATATCTTTCTTTCATAGAGCAGCTGGTGTGTTTGAACCATTAGCCTTATGGTTAGCAGCTGAGTGCTTAACCACTGCAACATCAGGGCTCCCTGCATCTGTACATGATTTGTACAATTTATCATTATGTTAGAGTCACTGGGTGGTACAAACTTTTGGCACTTGACTAGTGTTTGGAATCTATGTAGCTGTGCTGTGGTAAAAACATCTGGTGGTCCGTTTATGTAAGATTACAGCCAAGGAAACCTTACAGAGCAGTTCTACTTCAGAACATATGTGGTTACCATGACTTGGAATTGACCGTATGGAAAAAGGTTTGTGGTTTTATTATTATTGTTACTGTGATTAAGTGAAAGTATAGAATCCAAATTAAATTTGTATGCCCACCTATCTGCATCTCCTTCTGCTCCCCTTGTCTGGTGACAGCACACTCCTCTTTATTTGTTCTACATATATCTTATCCAGTTAACAGTCTCCTCTCCCCTCCTCTCACTACTTTCCTTTTCCTTCTAGTAGGAGGCCAGGAGGACAGCATCCTATAGATGCACAGAACCATCAAGTACACACAACATATGGTCACATTGTGTCCCTGAGTCCAGTCCATTCCTCTCTGAAGAGCTGACCTCACTAATGTTTTCTGGTCAAGGGCAGCAGCAGGTCTAGGGGCCATGCTCCCAGGGGAACCCCCAGGTTGCCAGACCATCACTTGCAGTCTTTTAGTGGAATTCTTGAGATGCACCCCTCTTTTTCTCATGTTGTCACTGGGATTCAACATAGTGTGTCCCATCACGGCTGCCTTTGGTGATCTAGCACTCTGGTTCTTCTGGTCATATGTTGATATAGTCATCCATTCACATGGGTCCTTATGTTTCTGAGGCTCTTTTTCCCTCATGTCTTTGTTGTTTTGGGAGATCATCTATTCCAGCTGAACTGGGACTATTTGGTGTACCTCAGATGGCAGCTTGCTAGCTTTTAAGACCCAGACGCCGCTCACCAATATGGTGTACAGAAGACTCTCTTAGCAATAGGCTAGTTATGCCAATTGGCTTCAGTGTTTCCTAAGAGCATGGTCTCCAGATCCCTGCCCCTGCTACTCTATCCTTGCAATATTGAGTTAAGATTAGAAAAGTTTTCAGGTTATGTTGCAGTCCAGCTAAGTTGATCTTCTTCCTACTGTGTGCTGTCATTGCTTTCGAGCAACCAAATCTCTACCCACTATCTAATCTGTAACCAGCCTTTTCCCTCCCTCCCTCCACTCCCTTGCAGCTGTCAAAGAATCTTCTGTACATGAGTCTGTTTTCAAGTCCTTATAGTAGGGGTCTCATACAATATTTGTGTTCTTGACACTGAATGATTTCACTCAGCATAATGTCTTGCAATTGAAACCAAGTTATGACATGCTTTCTAAAATCATCATTGTTCTTTATCATTACAAAGTGTTCCATTGAGTATATGTACCATAGTTTATCCATTTGTCTGTTGTTGGTCACCTGAATTGATTCCATCTTTTTGCTACTGTAGACTGTGCTGCAATGAAAATTTGTGTGCAAGTGTCTGTTCATGTGACTGCCTTTATTTCTGCAGAATATATTCCAAGCAGTAGGATTGTTGGATCAAAAGGTGTATCTATTTCCAGCTTTTTCAGGAAGCTCCAGATTGGTTTCCAAAGAGGTTGTACCAACTTGCAATCCCGCCAGCAGTTTAACAGAATTCCAATCTCTCCACAGCCTCTCCAGGATCTATTGTTTTGTGTTTTTTGGATCATGGCCAACCTTGTTGGGGTGAGATGGTATCTCATTGTAGAATTGATTTAGAGTTCTCTAATAGCTAATGATTGTGAGCACTTCCTCATTTATCTTCTGGCTTCCTGGGTATCCTCTTTGAAGAACTGTCTGCCCATCTCCTTTGCCCATTGCTTAATTGGGTTATTTACCTTTTTCTTGTTGATATTTTGCAGTACATTGTAGATTACGGAGATTAGACGTTGGTTTAACATGTAGTTGTGCAATATTTTTTCCCCATTCCGTAGGTGATCTTTTAACTCTTTTGATAAAGTCTTTGGTTGAGCAAAAGTGGTTGCTTCTTAGTAGTTCACATTTTCTGTTGATCATGCTTTGTCAGATTTTGAAATCTGTCTAAGCTGTGTATTAAAACTTCCATTGTTGTTTTATTTTTGTAAATAAAGTTTTATTGCAGTACAGCTGTGCCCATTTGTTTACTATTGATGCTTACCTTACTATCTGGCCCTTTATTTAGGACACCTTTGAGTCCCTGTTCATCCTCACCAACTATTGTGCAAGACTAAGTTCAGAAGCAGTCCTCTTTAACTTCCCCTGATCAGTTCATCTACTCCCCAGAAGGATTCTAAGTGGCCTTCATGTCCATTGTGCTATGTCCATTCCTTCAGTATGTCTCTCATTACAGTGCTTTGTAATTACTCACTTTCTTATCTAGTTCACCACCACCATGACCACACTTTATTCATAGCGTGGCTAGACGTAGCTTGGCTAGACATAGCCTGGCTATTCATAGCTACTGGCTAGACATTCAGTAAATACATATTTAAATAAAACAAATTTACTTGGGGAACTTGATCTCAATGGTGATTGAGCCAGCCTTCTCTATATTCCAGAAAGTGCACAGACCTTGGGTGAGATCATGTAAGTGGCCAGCTTCAGACTAGGTAATTCCCTTCTTCCTATTCCAGGGTTTTCTGTTATGTCTGTGCATAACTAGGCCACATCAAGCCACCATTGTGCATGTGTTCCATGTAATTCACAGGCGATTTTGAGTGAACAACTCAAGGTTGTGACTTAATTTACATGCCCTCCTTTTTTTATTATTTATTACAGTAAATGAATCAAATTTCTAACATCTATCAACTATCTCATTTATGAAAAACCATCACCCACCCCACCCTTGTAGCCAACAAAGTTATTTTCTTCTGTAGATAATTCTATTCGTAAGCCCTTGTAACAGAGGTCTCATACATTATTTGTCCTTTTGACACTGACTGATTTTGCTCAGCATGATAGCTTCTAATTGAAACTATGTTATGATATGTTTTCTAAAATCTACATTGTTTTCATAGCATAGTGTTCAATTGAGTATATATATCATAGTTTGTTTATCCATTCGTCTGTTGATGGTGTCTGAACTGATTCCATCTTCTAGCTATTGTGGACTGTGCTGCAGTAAACATTTGTGTGCATGTATCTGTTTGTGTGCCTGCCCTTGGTTCTGTGGGACATATTCTGAGCAGTGGGATTACTGGATCAAATGGTATATCTATTTCCAGCTTTTTCAGGAAGCACTAGATTGCTTTCCAAAGAGGTTATACCAACTTGCAATCCCACTAGTAGGGTAAGAGAGTTCCAGTCTCTTCACAGCCTCTCCAGGACTTTTTTGGATCATAGCCAACCTTGTTGGGGTGAGGTGATATTTCATTGTAGTTTTGATTTGGATTTCTCTAATAGCTAATGATTGTGAGCATATTCTCATATGTCTTTTGGCTACCTGGATGCTCCATCTGGTGAAGAGGTGTGCTCATCTCCTTTGCCCATTGCTTAACTGAGTTATTTACCTTTTTCTTGTTCATATTTTGCAGAACCTTGTAGATTATGGAGATCAGACGACAGTCTGAGATGTAGTTGCCAAATATATTTTCCCATTATGTAGGTGGTCTTTTAACTCTTTTGATAAAGTCTTTGGATGAGCAAAAGTGTTTGATTCTTAGTAGTGCCCATTTATACATTTTCTCTTCTGTTAATTGTGCCTTGTTAGATTTTTAAGTCTGTCTAAGCTGTATATTAGAACTTCCACTGTTGACCCTATTTTTTTCCTGCATGCTCTTCATCATTTTAGGTTTGTTATTTAGGTATTTTATCAGTTTGAGTTAGTTTTTGTGTAAGATGTGAGGTATACATCTTGTTTCAGTTTTTTGCAGATGGGTATCCAATTTTGCCAGCACCATTTGTTAAAACAGACTGTGTTTACCCCAGTTTACAATCTTAGGGCCTTTGTCAAATATCAACTGTTCATAAGAGGGTAGTAACATCTCTGGGGTTTCAACTCTGTTCCATTGGTCTATATGTCTTTTTATAAAATACCAGGCTGTGTTGACTATTGTGGCAGTGTAATAGGTTTTAAGGTCAGGTAGTGTGAGGCCTTCAACTGTGTTTCTCTTCTTCAACAGTGCTTTACTTATCTGGGGTTTCTTCCCTTTCCAAACAAAGTTGGTGATTCATTTCTTCATCTTCTTAAAAAATGTCCCTGGAATTTGTATTTGTATTGCATTGAATATATTGATTGCTTGGGGTAAAATAGACATTTTTCACAGTGTTAAGTCTTCTATCCATGAGCAGGGTAGGTTTCTCCATTTATGTAAGTCTCTTTGGGTTTCTTGCAGCACAGTCTTATAGTTGTCTTCGTATAGGTCTCTTATTTCTCTAGTTAGATATATTTCTAGGTATTTTATTTTCTTGGGGGCTATAGTAAATGGTGTTGATTTGGTGATTTCTTCTTTGATGATCTCTTTGTTGGTATAAAGGAATCCTACTGATTTACTTATGTTTATCTTATATCCTGCTACTTTGCTCAACTCTTCTATTACTTCCAGTAGTTTACTTATGGATTCTTTAGGATTCCCTGCGTATACTATCATATCATCTGCAAATATGGAGATCTTTTTACTTCTTCATTGCCAATACAAATTCCCTTTATTTCTTGGTCTTATCTAATTGCTCTGGCTACAACCTCTAGCACAGTATTGAATAGAAATGGTGAGAGTGGGCATCCTTCCCTCATTCCCATTCTCAAGGGGAATTCTTTCAGTCTCTCTCCATTCAGGATGATATAGGTGGTTGGCTTTGCATAGATTTCCCTTATGGTGCTGAGGAATTTCCCCTCTATTCCTATTTTGTTAAGAGTTGTTAGCATGAATGGGCGTTGGACTTTGTCAAATGTCTTTTCTCCATCAATTGACAGAATCAGGTGATTCTTTTGTGTATTTTTGTGGTTGATCGTAGTAATTGTTTTTCTGATGTTGAACCAGTTTTGCATCCCTGGTGTGAATCCAATTTGGTGATGATGAATTATTTTTTTTGATACATTGTTGAATTCTAATGTCTAGGATTTTGTTGAAGATTTTTACTTCTATTTCATGAGTGATATTGGTCTGTAATTTTCTTTTTTAGTGGAGTCTTTCCCTCATTTTGGTATCAGGGTTATGCTGGCTTCCTAGAGTGAATTTGGGAGGATTCCATCCCTTTTTATGATGTCAAATTGTCTCAGTAGTATTGGAGTTAACTCTTCTCTAAAAGTTTGGTAGAATTCTTCAGTGAAGCTATCTGGGCTAGGACTTTTTTTTGGTTGGTAGTTTTTGATGACTTTTTCAATCTTTTCCTTTGTGATGGGTTTAATAAGTTGTTCTACTTCTCCTTGCTATAGTTTTTGTAGGTGATGTGAAACTAGAAATTTGTCTATTTCCTCTAGGTTTTCAAATCTGTTGGAGTACAGTCTTTTGTGGTATCCTGTTATGATACTTTTGTTTCATTGGGGTCTATTGTGTCATATCCCATCTCATCTTTTATTTGGGTCATTTGTTTCCTGTTTTTCTTTTGTAAGTTTAGCCAACAGTTTGTCAATTTTGTTGATCTTTTCAAAAAACCAGCTTTTGGTTTTGTTAATTTTTTTTTCAATTTTCTATTCTGTAGTTCATTTAGTTGTGCTCTAATCTTCATTATCTGTTTTCTTCTGATGCCTAATGTGTTCCTCCATTGCTCTCTTTCTACTTGTTAAAACTGTAGGGTTAATTATTTGCTTGAGTCCTTTCTTCATTCTGGATGTGTCCATTTGTAGAGATAAATTGACCTCCAAGCACTGCTTTGGCTGTAACCTATAGGTTCTGTTAGGATGTGTTTTCATTCTCATTTGAATCCATAAATTTCTTTATTTTTTCCTTGATTTCTTCTATAACCAATGGCTTTTTGCTCAAGGTGTTGTTCAGTTTCTATGAGTTCATATGTCTATCAATGTTTATCCTGCTATTGATTTCAAATTTCATGGCTTTATGGTCTGAGAAGATGCTTTGCAATAATTCAATGGTTTGGATTTTGTTGAGACTTGCTTCATGTCCTAACACATTGTCTATTCTGGAAAATGTTCCATCTGCATTGGAGAAGAAGGTGTACTTACCTGTCAATGGATAAAAAGTTCTATATATGTCAATGAGGTCTAATTAGTTAGTTGTGACAATACAATCTTTTGTGTCTTTGCTGAGCTTTTGTCTAGATGATCTGTCCATTACTGAAAGTGGAGTGCTGAGGTCTCCAACTATTATTGTGGAATGATCTATCTCAGTTTTCAATGTAGTTGGTGTTTGTTCAATGTATTAAGATGCTCTAGTATTGTGTGGATAACTATTTAATGTTGTTAAGTCCAGCTTGTGTGTTGAATGTGTCAGCAATAAATAGTGACCATTCTTGTCCACAATGGTGGATTTTACATTAAATTCTATTTTATCTGAGATTAGTATTGCCATACCTGATCTTCTTTGTATGTTGTTAGCTTGGTATATACTAGTTTGGTATATATTATTCCATCCTTTAATTTTCAGTTTGTTCATATCTTTGAGTCTAAGATGTGTTTCTTGTAAGCAACATATAGATGGGTTGTATCTTCTGATCCAAGATGTTACTCATTGTCTCTTTATTGGAGTGTTCAGTCTGTTTACATTCAGTGTAATTATTGATAGGTATGTGTTTAGTGCTGTCATTTTGATGTATTTATTTTTGTGTTGGTGGTTTCTATGTTCCTCTTAATATTCTGTTCTGGATCATTCTTCTTTATGGGTTGACTTAGCCAGGCCCCACTCATAAAGTAGCACTATTCTAAACACAGCCTTTCTGCTGGAAAAGTGTTTTCCAGAGTGGCACTGTTTCTTAGCTTGGGAATTAGCCCTTGCTGAGTCCTTCGGTTGGGTGACTGTGCCTCCCAGCTTGTCATCCCCATCAAGCTGCCCTTCCCACTGCAGAATAACAGATTCTATGGCCCAGCTCAGAATAGAGAGGGTTGAGGGGCAGTGGTGCCCTCAGTCTGCAGCTGGGCTCTCAAAATGTGTCTATGCCACACACTGTCTCTCTGCTGCACTATATGCCATTCATTTAAGAACTGCAGTTGAGCATATTTGCTGGCTCATGCCCATCCCTGCCTCCTGGATAACAAATAAAGTATCAATACCTACAGTCCTCCCAAGTGGTGAGGCAGCAGGAGTGGGGCTCAGCTTGTGCTGCCTCCTGTTAGAGAGAGAGAGTTTCCATTTAGTGTCACCTAGTCCAATCTGACAACCCTATGCCATATCCTAGACTTCCCTGGGTGTCCAGAGTGCTCCATTCAATTATCATTCCAGGCTTTAATTCTCAGAGGGAATTGAGGAGACATGTATTTCGTTTACCATCTTGGCCCCGCCTTCTTTTTTTTTAAAAAAGTAACATTATGTTGTTCACGCTGACTGGAGCAATGTGGTTACACCCTGTGAAGCACCACAAAAAACTGGCAATAGCAGTGGGCCCAGCCTAGGCTTTGAACCCAGCTTTGACTCAGTAGCTGTGTGATATTGTACCAGTTACTCTACTTTTCCAGAGACTCAAGTTTCTCATTTGATGAGGAGGGGTGATGCTGTCCCCCATAAATGCATCATAGACAAACCAGATAGTGGATGTTTATGTGCTTTGTGAGCTGAAAATCCCGATATAATCAACAGACATCGTGTCTGGTTCTGACTCCATTCCTGGCTCAGCGGGCATGAAGCTCTAATCACCAGGGACCTCTGATGGATGCCTGGCTTCCATGTTAATAGTTTCATGTCCCCTAATGTGGAGGTAGCAATGCAGTGGACAGTTATTTTGGACTCTGCTCTGATTAACAAGAGAGAATAGGTTGGTGTTCTGGAATAGCTACATTGGAGTTTTCATTTCACAAAGCATTTCATGAGCACTGTTTCGCTTGGTTCTCTCGACAGTCACAAAGGAAACTGAAGTTTGCCTACAATCATACGTCTTTGAGCTGAGGAGCCACAACTGCACCCAGACTGTCTCATTCTGTATCTTGTTCTTATTCTCAAGTGACCTCACTTCCCTGGAGTAAAAGATAGGAAAACAAATATCCAAACAAGTTCATGAATTGATGAAAATCACCCACAAGTCTACAGGTCCCAGGGACTAACATACTTTCTTCTGATGTTGCTGTGGTTGGGGATCAGTATGGGGAGGGTGGTTCATGTCAAGTCTAAGAAAGGGAAAGCTTAATCTTTCTTTGTTGATGTGAAAGGGGACTGCACTGGGGAATATGGAGGATGGATCTAAAGACTAGAACCTGAGGATATTACTTCTAGCTGAGAGTATACAGAGAGCCACTAGCCTTTGAGGTAACTCCTTCCTGGCTTCATGTTTTGAAGCTTTCGTAGTTGCGTGCCTCTGGGAAAGTCACTTCTGAAAGCCTCATTTTGCTCATTTGTAAAATACAGGTAAAAATAACACTTGGATAATGAAAAAGGACAGAAAAAGAGTCGATACCACTGAATTATGGTATTGGTGCAGAATACTGACTATACTGCCCAAAGAAGGAACAAATCAGTCTTAGAAGAAATACAAGCAGAATACTCTTTAGATGGGAGGATAGTAAGAATTTTGCTTACTTATTTTGGATATGTCATCAGGAAAGATCAATCACTAGAAAAGGACATCATTGTTGGTAAAATATGGGTCAATGAAAACAAAGAAACTGTCAATCATGTGGATTGAGACAATAGACACAGCAATGGACTCAAACGTGCCAACAATCATGAAGATGGTAGAGAATCTGTAGTGTTCTGTTACACATGAAGTTGCCATAGATTGAAGCTAACTTGATGGCAGCTCACAACAAGTCTCACAGTGTTGATATGAGAAATGAATGGCACAATACTTGCTGAGCTACTAGCACAGTACCTGGTATATAGTCAATACTCAATACAGAGAAAACTATGACTTTTTGTGGAGTTTCTGGGTGCTGCAAATGGCTAATGCACATGGAAGTTATCCAAAACGTCGAAGACTCCAGTCTATCCACAGGCACCTTGTAAGAAAGACTGGCAATCTACTTCTGAAAAGTCAGCCATTGAAAATACTAGGGAGCACAGTTCTACTCTGACACATCTGAGGTCTTTATGAGTTGCAATCGACTCAGCAGCAACTGATACTGGTAATGGCTTTTCGTATATGAGCTGAACTGAGTCCAGCAGAGAACTCACTGAGGACCCTGCCTAGAATAATATGTAGATGTGTTGATTTACAGGTGGAGCAGCTGTTCTGACAGATTGTGTGATGGTTAAGGTCCAGAGATACCACACATTTCTCACCTCCTAGCTCCTGGTTTTGACATAATCTGAAAAATTTCTAGGAAGCAGGCATCAGTTTTTTACTCTGTCCCCTATGTCCTGTCCTTCTCACATCCTAGAGTACCATGTCTGCACTATGACTTATGCATGCTCTTTATTCCCATTACTGTGGCTGCTTCTACTGTCAAGACCCTCACCCTCATGGCAGATTCACAGTGTAGGGGTAAGCACTGAGACTTGAATCATTGCCTTGCTAATATTAGCTCTTTGGCTTTAGGCAAATAATTTAAGCTCTCTATGCCTCAGTTTTCTCACCTCTAAAATGGGATAATGATAATCCCACAATATAGATATGGGCTAGTTTTAAACAAATTAATACATAGGAGACACTTCACAGAGTGCCTTACAGACAGTGAACTAAACCGTACCAAATCCATGGCAGTTCAGTTGTCACTCATAGAGACCCTGTAGAACAGCAGAAAACTTTCCTTCCCCCATAGGCATTTCTTTAGGGAAGCTGACTGCCACATCTTTCCTCTGCAGAGTGGCTGATGTTTTCAAACTGCCAACCTTTTGTTTAGCAGCTGAGTGCTTAACCATTGCACCACCAGAGCACCCTCTGACATACGATAAATATTATCTAATATTGTCCCACCATTTGTCAAGTTTCTCATATGTTGGTGACTTTTGTGTTGCTGTGATATTGGAAACTATGCCACCAATATTCTAAATAATGGCAGGATTATTGGTGGTAGACATGTTTCAATGATGCATAGAGACTAGGCATAAAGTCCTGGAGACATGCCTCAAAAATTAGCAAGTGAAAAGCCTATGGATCACAACAGAACATTCATGAATACAGTGCTAGAAGATTAGCCCCCAGATTGGAAGGCAACAGTGAACTCAAGCATGCCAGCTATCACAAGGATGGCAAGGAATGCACAGCATTTTGTTGTCTTGTACATGGGATCACGGTAAGTGGGAGCCAACTTAACAGCAGCTAGCAACTGTCTCTGGCTAAGCTTCCTGCTCTCAGTTTCTCTCCTCCACAATTCGTCAGCAAGCCAAGCCAAGTGCTGTCAAGTCATGGCGACCTCACAAGTATTGGAATAACACCTCCTCCCCATATTAGTTTTCATACAATAACCTCTTGTCTGAGACTACAAAGTGATGTCCCATTTATTGCCTTTAGGCGTTGTCTTAGGCTGGTTCCTCTAGAGAAGCAAAACCAGTAGCATATTTTTCTCTGTCTCTCTGAATCTCTCTCCTTAGATAAAGGTTCTTCCAATAAGGATGTCCTACTTTTAACAGCTGCTGGCAGTGATATTTGTGTATCTATAATGGCCGTATTTATCTTTTTAAATTAGTCTTTACAAATAGCCGTGAAAAGTTACACAATTCCACAACACGTAGAAATTATTAAAGTTCATTATCAAAATGGGTGTCCTGTTTGCCAAACATTCCATGCGTTACATGAAATTTATGATGTGCATAATAGCCCCAATGAGAGAACAATTCCGTGTTTAATCAAAAAAATTGAGACAACTGGGTATGTTGCCAATCAGACAACCAATGAAGCGCATGTTCCAATGAAAACATCTCTGCCGCAAAAATCCAGACCAATCAGTTTCTCACTGAGCACAAGAACTGGACTACAGTTTGGCAGATTTTGCAGCTGAACTTGAAGCCTTACCCTTACAAAACTGTTTTAACTCAAGAACTGAAGTCCAACAAGCATGAATTGCACCATATATTTGCTGACTGGGCTTTAGAGCAATTTGAAGTCTACCTTGCTTTTGGCTGAAAAAATCACCTTCAGCAACAAGGTTCATTTTCGGATGAATGGTTTTGTTAACAAACAAAACTGTCACATTTGGAGGGATAAGAACCCAATGGAGATTCAAGAATGTCCACTCCATCCCCCCATAGTTACTGTTTGGTGTGGATTTTGGTCTGGAGAAATTATTGGTTCTTATTTTTTCCAACAAGAATGAAGAGAGGCTGTGACCATCAATGACAAAAGGTATCAGGCTATGATAATATTATTTTTGCCCCAGTTTGGAAGGTGCTGTGGTAGCCATTTACCCAAGGTTCTTTTCTACACAAAATGCCATCAAATGAACTTCAAAATAAAGAAGACAAAGCTGTATCCTTTACACAACTTGTTTTATTCAAATTTGAAGATAAGACACCCTTATTGGAAGATCTTTTATAAAGAAATAGGTCACGTGGTTATAGAGGCTGGAAAGTCCCAAGTCTGTAGGTCAAATTGGAGGCATCTTATGACTCACACAGCTGCAGGGGCTGGGGAACTTAAGATCCAGACCACAGAGGCTGATGAATCACAAGATCGGTGAGCAAGCTGCTAGCTCAAATTGTAAGTAGAGGAGGTCAGCAGAACAGGAGCCAGGTGTAGAAGCCAGAGCAATCAAAAGCCAGTGACCTTTGCCAAAAAGTCCATCTACATTGGCTGCAGGACACACCCCCAAGAAAACTCTCTTTCAATTGATTGGCTACTCAGAACAGATCCCATCATGGAGGTGATCACATAATATCAGATCTCATCATGGAGGTAATTACACCATTATATAACTGCCAAACTATATCGTAACTGCCAAACGGTAAGAATCATGGCCTAGCCAAGCTGACACAGAACCTGAATGATCACAGTCACGCCTTGTCTACTTGGCGCTTGCACATATCTACTTAAATCATACATAATCTTTGAATAAAGAAGATTATAAAGTCATATTTGTGCCTAACATGATAACACTAATGTATGTACAACTGAAAATGCACTAGCCCTGTTTACATCTTACATTTTAGAAGGAAGAAAACAGATGTTTGATGCACACATACAAGGAAGAAATAGTGACAGCAATTACAGTCCTCATTTTTGCAACTGGTCATGTGATTGTGACTAGTATTAGAACTGTCTTCTTCCATTCTCTATTTCCATTGCCCTCAGCAAGTACCTCAACTGGTCATGGTTCTTCACCTAGTGGAGTGATTCAGATCTTCATTCCTAAAGAGTCTGATCATTACTAGTCATGTCAGAACAGGGTTGCTGTAGTTTTTCATTGACTTTAACCACAGGGCATGGTAGTACTAAGAGACACCCTAAGATATCTGTATTCTAGAATACTCTTCTTTATTTCTGTTATGTAATATCAATCTGATTTCTTCTTGGTCACCAGCCAATATGGTAAATCCTTTCTTTGCCTGTTGAGCAAGGGGTATAAGGAGACTGAAGTGGCCAGGTGGCATTCTTGTAGTTCAATGGAATCAATAATGTGTCTCCAGGTAGGAACATTCTTCCCTTGGAACTAAGACTTGCAGAACATAATAGGCTTGTGGTGACAGACAGTAAAAATTTTATGAGTGAAACACTAGGGGTAATAGTGAGTGATGGCAATCCCATTTCCACCTCTTCATTCCTGCACCCATGACTTCTGGCTACAGGAGAAACAGCAGCTTATATTGTACACTGGTTTAGAGCACATACAACCTTCTGGAGAACATTATACCAATATTGTGAGGTGTTGCTGCCTAGCTGGCACTGTTGTTGTGTTTTTAGAAGGTCATTTCATCATTCTGTCAAGCCAGCTGCTCCGTGATGATGGGGAATATGGTAAGACCAGTGAATTCCAAGTGTGTGGGCCCAGTGTTGCCCTTCCTTTGCAATATAAGTGAGTTCTTTGATCTGAGGAAATGCTGTATGGAATGATATAACAGCGTATAAGGCATTCTGTAAGTTCAAAGATGGTAGTTTGGGAATAGATGGTGTCTATTCCAGTAACAACAAAATGTTGCTCTTTCTGTGATGGAAGCGAAAAGTGTAATTCTATGAAGTTGCTGGCTGATCACCTTGAGGAATGGTGCCATATCAGAGATTAAGTCTTAGTCTCTGCTGCTGGCAGATTGGACACTCAGCAGTGACTGTAGCCAAAGTCAACCCTGCTGAACCCATACATAACCTCTGTCTCTGCCACCAGGGCTACATTGCTTATGAGCGCACTGAGCAATGATGCATCATCCTATATGGCTGATAGTTAAAATCACCCTCTTTTGAGTTCAGCCTTTAGTGCACATTGACACGAGACACGTCTTTTTTGAAGCACTCAGAGAGGTCTGTCCACATACCTCTTCCTCATATCTCTTTGTTTCCAATTTTCTGAACATATTTCTCCCAAGTTTCTGACCATCCAGCCAAAGCATTGGCCACAGCCCATGAATCAGAATACAATTGTCTGTCTTTCCACTTCTCCTTCTAAGCTAAGCAAGCAACCAGGTGCACTGCTCAAAGTTCTACCCACTGGGAAAATTTTCCTTCACCACTGTCCTTTAGGGAGGTCACAGAGGCGTTGTAGCACTGCCAGTACCATTTTAAAGTAGTGCCTGCATATTGCACAGAACCATCTGCAGACTGCTCATGAGTTTTCCTCAGTCAGCTGATCATAAGGAACTCCTTAGGCATAGTTGCAAAGTGGGAGATGGAAGGTAATGTGATAGAAATGGAGACCGTGGGCATTTGGGCCACTTCATCACACAACTTACTTGTGCCTTCAGGCCCTGTTCATTTCCGGTCTCATATATATGACTTCCATTTAATGATGGAATGTTGCTGTATACAACCAACTTTATGGTTTTGTGTGTCAGACAACACCCAACTCATGATAGGCAGCTCAGCTTGCATGGTGACTTGATGTTCCATAGTGCAGCATTCAGTCTCTACTAAACCGATACCCAGTGCTGTCAAGTTGATTCTGAGTCACAGTGACCTTATTGGTCAGAGTAGAACTGCCCTATAGTTTACAAGGAGCACCTGACAGATTTGAACTGCTGACCTTTTGCTTAAAAGCTATAGCACTTAACTGCTGCACCACCAGGGTTTCCCCAAGGACAAGTAAAAAGCCAAAAACTGTTGCTCAAAAGGAAAGTAGTTATTTGGAGAGGATGACAGGGTTTTGCTCTAAAATCCTAAGGGTCTGCACTGTGGTTCACTAACACAGACCTGCCAAAGACTCCACCCACCATCTGTAACAGCCACTGAGACTGTAAGCAACATTGGATGAGCTGTATCATATAACTCAAGTGATAATTGCTTGTATAGCAGTCTGAACTTGTTGCAGAGTCTTCTTGTGGTCAGCCTCACTCAAATCTAGTAGATTTTTGAGTGACTTGATAAATAGGCAGGATAGCGTACCCAAATGAGGAATATGTTGCCTCCAAAATTCAAATGGGCCCACTTAAGACTTTTTAGTTGAGGAAGAGCCGGATGCAATAACTTAACCTTTACTTCAGAAGGAGTATCTCAACATGCTCCACATCACTGAGTGTCTGGAAATTTCACTAAGGTGGAAGTCACCTGAATTTTTGTGGGATTAATTTCCCATCCTTTGGCATTGCATGTGCTTTTCCAATAAGGTCAGAGTCATTGACACTTCTTTCTTACTAGGTCCAATGAGCATAATGTCATCAATGTAATGCACCAGCATGACATCCTGTGTAAGAGAAAGAAGACAATTAAAGTTGCTTCAGACCTTGTGACACAGGGCTGAGAGTTGATACACCATTGAGGCGGGACACTGTGGATGTATTGCTGGCAGAAGGTGTAAGCAAGATCAATAGCTGCATACCAGTTTCCAGGAGTGGAGTGGCATCCTTCTCCATTCCTGAGCTAAACCACAGGCTTGACTGGCATAATGACAGAGAATCTCCATAACTAACTCCCACCTTTGGCAGCCACTGGGTGGGGCCTGTTACTCCAGAGAGTCCACCTGGGGCCAGTCACTAGAGAACAGTGAGGTGGCAGGTGACCAAATCTAGTAGGGCCCTTAATCCCCTCTTAGAAGTACACCTCAGCTCCTGTTGAGGTAACACCAGAGAAACTGAACAGCTCCTTGATGGGCAAAGACAACAACTGATATCAAACCATTTAAAGAAGCAATCTGCCATGTTCTGGAAAACTCTCAAAATAAAAGATCAAAAACTTCCCAGATGAAGAAGCCCTTCTGAAATTATCAGAGGTTGAGAACAAAATGATTTTGTATAGAATCCTCCTGGAGATTAAACAAAATGCAGCACAACAAAATGAAAAACTAAGTAAGCTATTTGAAGTGATGGAATGTCAACGATCTGAAATCTAACAGATCAATAATAAAGTTACAGAATTAGACAATTCAATCCAAAGCTGAAAGAGCCAAATTGAGGTGATAGGAGCCAGTTAGTGAGCAGAGAATAGAGGAACTGACACCAGCATTTATGATAAGAAATCACAAAAAAGAAATAAGAAAGATGAAGAATTAAGAAATATGTAGGACTCTATCAAGAGGAATAATCTATGAGTGATTGGAGTTCCTAAACAGGGAAGGATAGCTGAAAACAGAGTATTGTCATTGAGTTTCTGACAGATAACTTCCCCGAAATTATGAAAGAAGAGAACACAGACATCCAAGATGTGCCTCAAACACCACAAAAACTAGACCCCAAAAGACACCAAGACATATTCTAATCAAGATTGTTAAAATGAAACATAAAGAGAAGCTCTTAAAGACAGCAAGGCTTAAAGCAAAGCTAACATACACAGGTAAGCCCTGTAGGGTTTTGTCTGACTTCTTGTCAGAAATGATGTTGGCAAGAAGACAGTGGGATGACACATTTAAAGCCTTGAAGAAGAAAAACTTCCAACCAAGAATTATATATCCTGAAAAATAGTCTCTCAAATATGAAGATGAA
Source organism: Heterohyrax brucei (assembly GCA_028571685.1). NCBI lineage: Eukaryota > Metazoa > Chordata > Mammalia > Hyracoidea > Procaviidae > Heterohyrax > Heterohyrax brucei. The sequence continues at coordinate 35,942,231 of CM053149.1, forward strand.
ATTAAGACATTTGCAGATAAACAGAAACTTAGAGACTGTGTAAAAACCAAACCAAAACTACAAGAAATACTGAAAGCTTTTTGTTTAGAAAACAAAAACATCAACTGTATACTTAAGGAGGCAATGTAGGACACAGCATTGAGAATTCCACTCAGGGAAGTCACAAAGCTCAGTCAAAGCTAAAATGTTACAAGAAGGAGACCAGTGATTATAACATGAAAACCATGACATTATTACACTAAAAATAGGGATATATTGCAATAGTTATAACCCTTACAGATGGAGAGGAAATTAAAAGGTATGCAGAGGTTAATGTCTGGTTTAAACTTAGAATATTAAGGGGGACTATAGCGGTAGCCACAAAGCAAAATAACACAACATATCAAAACAAGAAACGTAATGCAGGAGTCTCAACAAACAAAAACCAACACTGAAAAAGAGGAAAAGTCAACCCATAAAGAAGAATGAGCCAGAAAATAATATTAATGGTGATGTAGAAAACCTCAACAACACAAAAATAAAGGTATCAAAATGACAGCACTAGGTTATCAATAATTACACCAAATGTAAATAGACTGAATGCTTCAATAAAGAGAAAGAGAGTGACAGCCTAGTCAAAACACATGAATCCATCTGTATGTTGCTTACAAAAAACATACCTTGGACTCAAAGATATGAACAAACTGAAAATAAAACTATGGAAAAAATGTATACTAAGCTAACAACATGTGAAGAAGAGCAGGTACGGCAATACTAATCTCAGATCAAAGAGATTTTAATATACAATTCACCATTGTGGACAAGGAAAGTCAATATTGCTGAAAGGTTCAATACACAAGCAGGATTTAACAATATTAAATATTTATGTACCCAATATCAGAGCATCTAAATACATCAAACACTGACTACATTGAAAAATGAGAAAGATCACAATAATAGTTGGAGATTTCAACACTCCACTTTCAGTGATGGACACATCATCCAGAAAAAAGCTCAGCAAAGATACAGTAGATATTATTGCAACAATTAACCAATTGGACCTCCTCAACATATACAGAACTTTTTAGACATTGACAGATAAATACACCTTCTTCTTCAATGCACATGGAACATTTTCCAGAATAGGCCATGTGTTAGGACATAAAGCAAGTCTCAACAAAATCCGAACCATTGAATTATTGCAAAGCATATTCTTGGACCACAAAGCCATGGAAGTTGAAATCAATAGCATAAAAAACATAGATAGAAAATGGAACTCATGGAAACTGAATAGCATTGCTCAAAAAGTCATGGGTTATAGAAGAAATCAAGGACAAAATGAATTTATAGAATCAAATGAGAATGAAGACACATGCTACTAGAACCTATGGGATGCAGCAAAAGCAGTGCTCACTGGTCAGTTTCTCTCTATAAATGCACGTATCTGGAAAGAAGGAAGGGACCAAACCAAAGAATTAAACCTACACCTTGAACAAGTGGATAGAGAGCAAGAAAGGAACCCATCAGGCACCAGAGGAAAACAGATAATAAAAACTAGAGCAGAACTAATTATGGAACAGAAGAGTAATTGAAAAACTCAACAAAACCTAAAGCTGGTTCTTTGAAAAGATCAACAAGATTGATAAAACATTGTCTAAACTTAGAAAATAAAAACAGGAGGCAAAAAAATAACCCAAATAAGACATGAGATGGGAGATGTCACTACAGACCCAACTGAAATCAAAGGTAGCAGAATACTACAAAAGACTGTACTCCAACAGATTTGAAAACCCAGGGGAAATGGACAAATTTCTAGATTCATATCACCTACTGAAATTATCACAAGGAGAAGTAGAACAGCTTTATAAGCCCATTACAAAGGAAGAGGTTGAACAAGGCATCCAAAAACTACCAACTGAAATGTCTTGGCCCAGATGTCTTCACTGGACAATTCTACCAAACTTTTAGAGAACAGTTAACTTCAAGACTACTGAGGCTATTTTACAGCATAGAAAGAGAAGGAGTGCTCTCAAATTCATACTATGAAACCAGCATGACCCTGATACCAAAGCCAGGGAAAGATCCTACAATAAAATAAAATAAAATAAAAAATTACAGACCAATATCACTCACAAACCTAGATGCAAAATTATTCAACAAGATTTTTGCCAATAGATTTCAATAATATATCAAAAAAATAATAACAATCCATTGTGGCCAAATTAGATCATACCAGGGATGCAAGCCTGGTTCAACATCAGGGAAAAAATGAATGTGATCAACCACATAAGTAACTCAAAGGTTAAGAATCACCTGATTTTGTCAATTGATGCAGAAAGCACATTTGACAAAGTCCAACACCCATTCATGCTAACAACTCTTAACAAAATAGGAATAGAGGGGGAATTCCTCAGCACAATAAGGGGCGTCTATGCAAAGCCAACCACCTACATCACCCTGAATGGAGAGAGACTGAAAGAATTCCCCTTGAGAATGGGAACTAGACAAGAATGCCCACTCTCACCAATTCTATTCAACATTGTTCTAGAGGTCCTAGCCAGAGCAATTAGACAAGACGAAGCAGTAAAAAACATCCATGTGGACAATGAAGAAGTAAAAATCTTCCTATTTGCAGATGATATGATTGTATATGCAGAGAACCCTAAAGAATCCATAAGTAAACTACTGGAACTAATAGAAGAGTTCAGCAAAATGTCAGGATATAAGATAAAGATAAGTAAATCAGTAGGATTCCCTTATACCAACAAAGAGATCATCAAAGAAGAAATCACCAAATCAGTACCATTTCCTAAAACTCCCAAAACATAAAATACCTATAAATAAACCTAACCAGAGAAATAAGAGACCTATACAGAGAATTATAAGACCCTACTGCAAGAAACCAAAGGAGACTTTCATAAGCAGAGAAAACTTCCCTGCTCATGGATAGGAAGACTTAACACTGTGAAAATGTTTATCTTACTCAAAGTGATCTACATATGCAGTGCAATTCCAATACAAATTTCAGTGTCATTTTTTAATGAGATGGAGAAACAGCATCAACTTTATTTGGAATGGAAAGAAACCCGGGATAAGTAAAGCACTACTGAAGAGGAAGAACACAGTGGGAGGTCTCACACTACCCAGCCTTAGAAACTATCACACAGCCACAGTAGTCAAAATAGCCTCATACTGGTACAAAAAGAGACATACGGACCAATGGAACAGAGTTGAGACCCCAGAGATGCCACCATCGGCTCATGAACAGTTGATATTTGATGAAGTCCCTAAGATTCTAAACTAGAGTAAAAACAGTCTCTTTAACAAATGTTCTTGGTAAAATTGGATATCCATCTACAAAAAACTGAAACAAGACCTGTACTTCACACCTTTCACAAAAACTAACTCAAATTGGATCAGAGACCTAACTATTGAACCTAAAATGATACAGATCATGCAAGAAAAAACAGGGTCAACAATGGAAATTCTAATACACAGCTTAGGCAGTCTTCAAAATCTGACAAGGAAAGCATGAACAACAGAGGCAAAATAGATCAATGGAAACTACTAACAAACAAACACTTTGGTTCATCCAAAGTCTTTATCCAGAGTTAAAAGACCACCTACAGAATGGGAAAAAATATTTGGCAACTACACGTTGGACCTATGTCTAATCTCCATAATCTACAAGGTACTGTAAAATATCAACAAGAAAAAGGTAAATAACCCAATTAAGCAACAGGCAATGCAAAAGACATACGAAAAAATGCTCACAGTCATTAGCTATTACAGAAACCCAAATCAAAACTACAATGAGATGCCATCTCACCCCAACAATGTTGGCCTTAATCTAAAAAACAGAAGACAAATGCTGGAGAGGCCGTGGAGAGACGGGAACTCTCCTATACTACTGGTGGGATTGAAAAATGGTACAATCTCTTTTGAAGTAATTTGGTGCTTCCTTAAAAAGCTGTAAATAGATATACCATTTGATCCACTAATCCCACTGCTCAGAATATATTCTATAGATACAAAAGTGGTCACACAAACAGATGCATACACGTGAATGTTTATTGTACCACAGTCTACAGTAGCAAAAAAGATGGAATCAACCTAGGGGCCCATCAACAGATGAATGCATAAAGAAACTATGGTACATACAATCAGTGGGACATTAAGTAATGATAAAGAGCAATAATGATTTTAGGAAGCATTTGGTAATCTGGTTTCAATTGGAAGACATCAAGCTGAGTGAAATCTGTCAGCAGCAAAAGGGCAAACATTGTATGAAATCCCTGCTATAAGAACTTAAAAATAGACTTATGTATAGAAGAAAAGACTCTTTGATGACTACAAGGGTAGGGAAGGAGATTAGGTAGTTGATAGAAATTTTGTTGGGTGAAAGCAGTAACTGCGCACAGCAGAAAGATCAACTTAACTGGACTTCAGCATAAACTGAAAGCCCTTTTAATCACAACCCAATATTACAAGGATAGAGTAGCAGAGGTGAGGTCTGGGGACCATGTTTTGGGAGGACACTGGGGCCAATTGATGTAACTGGCCTATTGCTAAGAGAGTCTTCTGCACCCCATATTGGTGAGTGGTGTCTGGGGTCTTAAAAGCTAGCAAGCTGCCATCTGAAGTACACCAAATGGTGCCAACTCATCCAGAAAAAAATGATCACCAAGAACAACAAAGACATGAAGGAAAAAGAGCCTAGGAGACAGAAGGACCCGTATGAATGGGACACTGTATCAACATGTGATCAGAAGAACCAGATGGTGCCTGGCCACCACCAAAAGTAGCCACAATGGGGGACACAATGTAGAGTCTCTGAAGCAACACCAGAAAAATAGGGGTGCAGCTCAAGAACTCTACTGAAAGACTAGAATTGATGGGCTGACAGCCTGGAGAATGGCCCCAAGTCCTGCTACTGACCCTGACCAGAAAACATTACTGAGGTCAACTCTTCAGACATAAATGGATTGGAGTTAGGGACATAGTGTGACCATATGATGTGTGTACTTTGTGGTTCTATGCACTTATAGGAGGCTGTCCTACTGGTTTCTTTCTAGATGGGAGAGAAAAGGGTGGAGAGAAAAGGCCCAGAGTTGTTAAGAGGATTGTAGAAGTATACAATGAAAAGGCTGTGCGTCCTGTCACCAGGCAAGGAGAGCAGAAGGAATTGCAGATAGATGAGTGTGCAAAACTGATTTGGATTGTACACCTTCACTTAATCACAATAAAAAAAGTATCATGCCCACAGACACGCAAACAACAAAGAGCAACCCTCCTGTTCAGAAACAACCAAATAAAACTAAAAAAATAGGATGAAACAAACAAATCTACAATCAATAAATGAAGAAAACAGCTGTTGAATGACCTGAAGACAGCAGACAATATCAAAGCATAAAACACACAACAGGATGGTTCCAGTAGGTGTCCAAATAAAACATCAGATGACATTCCAGTAGAAGAAAAGGCCCTAGAACTATCTGATAGGGAATTCAAATCTTTAATATTCAGAGCTATACAAGATTTGAGGGAGAAAGCTGACAAAAATGAGGAAAAAATAGACAAAATCATGGAAAAGACGGATGAACCAATGAAAAATGCAAGAAAATGATACAACCAAATACCAAATTAAACTGATAACTAGAAAAAATAGAAACACAGTAATTAGAAATAAAAAAGATAAACAATAAAATTTCAGAAATAGTGTTATAGAAGGTCTGAGAAGCAAATTTGAAACTATGGAAGACATGATGAGCAGAATTGAAAACACATATGTGGAAACCACTTTGTTTACAGAAAAAACAAAGAAAAGGACAAAGAAAAGTGAAGAAACCCTGCAAATAATAGCAGACACAATTAAAAGCAAAAGTTGGGAGTGACTGGAGTTCTACAACAGAGGGAGAAAACAGAAAACACAGAGAGAACCATTAAAGAATTGCTGACAGAAAGTTTTTCTAATGTGAAAGAAGAAAAGCTAACCATCCAACATGATTGATGAATCCCCTATGGGAGAGAGCCCAAAAGGAAATCACTAAGGCATATCACAATGACACTCACTAAAGCCAAAGACAAAGAATCCTCAAAGCAGCTTTAGAAAAATGAGAAGTCCTGTATACAGTGAAAACAATAAAACTAAGCTCTGATTTTTTGGCAGAAACTATACAGGCAACAAAGCAATGGTGTGTTACATGTAAAACCTTGAAAGAAAAAAAATGCCATAAGGTGGCAAAAGTAGGATGTTTCCATATGAACAAATATTAATGGAATATGTAGAAACTAAAGCAAACTAACAAGAATTACTAAAGAGATTCTTTCAGTTTTAAAACAAACTTCAGCTAACACCCTGAATCTAGGATACAAGACCACATCAGAAGTTACCAACATAGGTAATGAAATTTCAAGGAGTAACCAAAACTGAAAAGTTAACAATAGGAAACCAAAGAGGTTCATCTGTAAAACACAACAACACTGAGCAATAAATAGTGTAGGTATAGAATTTTGACAGAGAGGAGGGGTGGAGTCAAGATGGTGGACTAAACATACGTCTCCCTAAATCACTCTGGAAACCAAGACTGGAAATGATAATTAAATGGAGACTTCTGGACACCTAGTGAGCCCTATGATGTGACATATGGCTGTTAATTTGGACTTCATACTACTGAATGCAAACCTCCTTGCTTTTGCTGACCCCACTCTTGGCAAGCAAGGACTTGCATGGACCAAAGGTAACCCACCGTTTTCATTTTTATTCTCTGTATTGGCCAGCAGGTGGACCTGAGACTTGACTAGCCGCTGGTCTCGGACGCACTGCTGGTGGGATTGGCAAGCACAACTGCCATGTTATGAGAACCCTCCTTTGGACTCTGTGCATCTCAGCTTCACTGGCCTGTCTTTCTACCTCTGCCATGTGGTTGCCATAGGGATGTGGTGACAAGCTTGTGCGGGGTGCCAACTTGATCCGTTGGGAGATGGGGACGCCCAGGTGGAGGCCCCAGCTGAACTTGTCTCCTAGGCTGGGAGGCAGCACCTGCTGGGGGGAGAGTGCTTTTCCAGCAGAGTGGCGGTGTTTTGCAGTGTCGACTGAGGCTGGGGGCTGGCAACGGAGGCTGTGGACTGTAGGCATCTCGGAACTTTTGGCCTCTCTTTCCGCCAGTAGCCTTGTCCCAGCTGGGTGGCAAGCTTGTGTGGGATGCCATCTTGTTCCTCCAGGAGGTGGTGATACACATACAGAAGCCTCAGCTGGACCTAATTCCTTGGCTGGGAGGTAGTGCCTGCACAGAAGAGAGCACTTTTCCAGCAGAATAGCAGAATTCTACACAGTATCACCTACAGCTGGGGCCTGACAGCAAAGGCCAGCAGGCCAGTAGCCTTTCTGTATTTTCAGCTAGTTTATAACATCTGGGGTTCAATATAGAGGTGCTCACTTTGCCAGCTGGGAAGAGGGATGTATACACCTGAAAACCTGACTGACTTGGGAAATTGTCAGATGCTTTTTCTCCTCATTTTAAGATAGCCTAGAGAAACAACTGCAGTGCATCCTCACAGCATCTCTCCCAGCCTCTATTGACCCATATGAAACCCAGAAAGCAAGAAACCCTGGAGAAAGCTGTGACCAAAATCACCCATGGTGTCAGAACTTCCCAGATGAAGAAGATTTTCTGAAACTATTGGAAGGTGAATACAATAGGATTATGTAGAGAGCTCTCCTAGACCTTATACAAAATACAGCAGAGCAAAACAAAAAAGTAAGCAAGCTGTTTGGTCTGATGAAACACCGGTACTCAGAAATCCAACAAATTTCTGAAATCCGACAGATCAAGAACAAAATCAAAGGCATAGAAACTTCAATTGAAAGCCAAGAAGCCAAGAAAACAGAATGCAACAAATGGAAAAGAGACTTTTTTATTTGGAAGACAGAGCTACTGACTCCAGCATGTATAAGGAGAAATCAGAAAAAAGAAACAAGAAAAATGAAGAAGCATTGAGCAGCATGTGAGACTCTATTAAGAGGAACAATCTACAATTAATTGGAGTTCTTGAACAGGGTGAGACATGTGAGAACACAGAGAGTATTGTTGCTCAGCTGCTGACAGACAACTTCCCATAAATTATGAAAGAAAAGACCACAGATATCCAAGATATATATTGAACACCACTCAATGTAGATCTCAAAAGAAAGACTCCAAGATGTATTACAATCAAGCTTAACAAAATGAAACATAAGCAGTAACTCTTAAAGGCAGCAAGACTCAAAGCAAAGCTAACATTCAGAGGCAAACCCTGTAGGATTTCTTCTGACTTCTCAGCAGAAACAAAGCTGGCATGGAGACACTGGCATGACACATTCAAAGCCTTGAAGGAGAAGAACTTCCAACCAAGAATTATATATTCTGCAAAACTATCTTTCAAATATGAAAATGAAATGAAGACATTTGCAGATAAATAGATACTCAGAGACTTTGTAAAAAAAGTAACAAGAAATATTGAAAGAATCTCTTAGCTTAGAAAAACAAAACCACTAACTTTACATTTTAGAAGGTTACATCATCCACAATCCTATTCAGTTAGGGAAGGCTCCAAACTCAATCAAAGTTATAATGGTGAAAGAAATGATCCAGTGATCATATCATGAAAACTATGATGTCATTATATTAAAAAGAGGGATGTACTAAAGTCGTTAAAGTCCTTCCAGATGGAGAGAAGTTGACAAGACTGACTGTAATTAAAATTGGGTTTATACATAGTTTATTAAATGGGATCATTGGGCAGCCGTAAAGCACAATAAAGATGCAACATACTGTATCAAGAAATGTAATACAGGAGTCTCAACAACCAGAAAACCAACCCTGAAAAAGGTGGAAAATCAACTCACAAAGAAGTATGTCCCAGAACAGATTAATAAGAACAGAAAACATCAACACAAAAATAAACATATCACAATGGCAGTACTGAACATGTACCTATCAATAATTACATTGAATGTAAATAGACTGAATGCTCCAGTAAAGAGACATCAAGTGACATCCTGGATCAAAAGACATGACCCATCCATATGTTGCCTACAAGAAACTCATCTTAGACTTAAAGATAGGAACAGGCTGAAAATTAAAGGATGGAAAAATATTTATCAAGCTAACAATGAACAAAGAAGAGGTGGTGTAGCAATTCTAATCTCAGATAAAATCAATTTTAATGTAAAATCCATCATCATGGACAAGAATGGACACTATTGCTGAAAGTTTCAATACACAGACAGGGCTTAACAATGTTAAATATTTATGCATCTAATATTACAGCACCTAAATATGTCAAAGAAACACTGACTACACTCAGTAAAGCGATAGATCACAATAATAGTAGAAGACTTCAACACTCCACTCTCAATATTGGACAGATTGTCTAGAAAAAAGCTCAATAAAGACACAGAAGACCTTACTGCCACAATTAACCAACTAGACCTCATCCACATATACAGAACTTTCTATCCATCAGTGGAAAACTGCACCTTCTTCTCCAGTACACATGGAAAATTCTCCAGAATACATCATGTATTAGAACATAAAGCAACTCTCAACAAAATTCACAAGACTGAATTAATGTAAAGCAGCTTCTTAGACCATAAAGCCATAAAAGTTGAAAACAAATGGAGAGGGAAACAAGGTGATATCAAGAAATTAAAGAGTGATTCAAACTTAGGAAGACAAGAGTAAATTTCAAGGTTACTACTAAGAAAGTTAACAACCCTACTCATCAAAACAAAGAAGAAAACATCTAGTAAATGCAAAATCTACCAAAACAAAAGAAATGGAGAAAAAAACCCACACAAATGAAAGGAATCAGAGTAGAGTAAGATGAACAAAGCATCAACATCACAAAAAATACTAAAAATGACGGTAATAAGCTCACTTATCAGTAATCACACTGAATGTAAATAGCATAAATGTACCCATAGAAAGATGGAGAGTGAAAGAATGGAGAGTGAAAACAGCATCATCAATGTATCGTCTGTAACAGTCACATCGTACAAAGGCATAAATGTACTAGTAATCAAAGCATAGAAAAAGAAGTATCAAGCAAAGTGCCTCCTTGTAGCAAGAAAGGACAGGAGTAGCAATAACAATCTCAGATAAAATAGACTTTAAAAAATCCATCATAAAAGACAAAGCAAGGGCATTACATAATGATTAAAAGCAAGATCTATCACAAAGACGTTACAATAACAAATATCTGCACATCCAGTGACGTGGTTCCAAGATACATAAAACAAACTCTAATAGCACTGAAATAGAGAAATAGACTGTTTCACAATTTTCATGGATTTACTTACATGCTCCCCAAAATATGTGATAATTTGGTTGGGCCAGATTCCCAGAATTGTGTGGTTTTTCTCTATAGCTTGATAGTCATTTTTGTATAGATTGTAAATCCTAATATCTGCTGTGGTTAATGGGGCAAGAATGGATTATGTTAAAGAGGATTAGGGTGAGGCTGTGACACCATTAAAAGTCCATCTTCTGGATCAATGTAAAGGGAGTTTTCCCAGAGTGTGGGAAAACCTTTTATCCTACAGCAAATAAAAGGAAAGGGAAGGAAGTAGAGTTGTGGACCTCATACCACTAAGAAGTCACTCCTGGGAGCTGAGTGTGTTTTACTGTACTGTGTTGGACTCCTTTTGTTTGTACCTTTTCTTTTATTTCTTTTTAAAGATTTTGGATTTGAGTCAGATCAGACTTGACAGCACTTGGCTGGCTTGATGTTTTTCTACTTTATTTTGATGAGTAGGTTTGTTAACTTTCTTAGTAATAACCTTGAAATTTATCCTTATCTTCCTAAGTTTCAACCTGAAGTTCCTGTGCTGAGATGCTCCCAGACTCAAGGAAAACTAGTGATGAAACTCTTCCTCCAGAGCTTACAAAGGGAAAAGCTTCACCTGAAACTCATGCCCTGAATTTGGACTTGTAGCCTACTGGACAGTGGGAGAATAAATTTATCTTTATTAAACCATCCACTTGTGGTATTTCTGTTATGACAGCACTAGATGACTAAGACAGCAATAATAGCAGGAGACTTCAACACACCATTCTTTGTAAGGAATAGAACATCAAAAAAGAAACTCAACAAAGACACAGAAGATCTAAAAGTCACAATCAACCAACTTGAACTCACAGACATATATTAAACACTCCTCCCAACAGATGCAAAGTACACATTCATTCCAATACACATGGAACATTCTCTGCAACAGACTACACTGTAGGCCACAAAAAAATCTCAATCATATCCAAAATATTGAGATAATAAGAAGTATCCTCTCTTATCACAATCGTTTTGCTTAAAAAATGCTGGATAATAGAAGAAATGAAAGGTGAAGTAAAGAAATTCCTAGAATCAAACAAGAATGAAAACAGACTGTATCAAAACCTTTGACACCCAGCAAAGGCAGCCCAGCAAAGACAGTACTCAGAGTTCAATATCTAGCAAGAGTTTCACACAACAAAAAAGATATGAACAAAATCAAAATATTAGCTTTATAGTTCAAACAAATGGAATGAGAAAGGCATAAGAAGCCACAGCCACCAGAAGAAAAGAAATAATAAAGCAGAAGTAAATGAAGTAGAGAATAGGGAAATCAACATAAAGAATCAACAAAATCCAAGTTGGTTCTTTGAAAGCAAAAAAAAGAAAAGAAAGAAAGAAAATCAACAAGCCGCTGGCCAAAGTGACAAAGGAAAAACAATAGAGGATACAAATAACCTAACTAAGAAATGAAATGGTAGACATTACAGCAGACCCTACTGAAACAGAAAAGATTGTAAGTACACTGTGAAAAACTACTCTAACAAATTTGAAAATGTAGAAGAAATGGACAAATTTTTAGAAGCACAGTATCTATCTGAACTAACATAAAACGATGTTAAAAATCTGAACAGACTCGTAGCAAGAGAAGAAATTGAAAAGATAATTTTAAAAAATGCTCAACATTCTTCTAAACATTCCTAGCTTACACTAGCATAGAAAAGGAAGGAATACATTTGAATTCATCCTATGAAGCCAGCAGAACCCTGATATCAAAACCAGGCTAAGACACCACAAAACAAGAAAATCACAGCCTAGTGTCTCTCATGAAACTCCCAATAAAATTCAAGCCAGTAGAATTCAGCAGCAGTAAAAAAAAAAAAAAAAAAAAAGAACCCGACCAAGTAGGATTCATGCGAGGTACCAAGGGTGGTTCAACATTAGAAAATCAATCAACATAATTCACCACATAAATGAAGTGAAAGAATCATATGATTAACTCAACTGATACAGAAAAGGCATTCAACAATGTCCAATGCCCATTCTTAATAAATATTCCTGGTAATAGAGAATATACTAGTGTCACTGGGAGGGAAATTCTTCAATGTAATAAAGGGAATCAGCTGACATTCTTAATGGACATTGCCTGAAAACACATGCTTTGAGAATAGGAACAAGACAAGAATGCCTCTTATCAGTACTCCTATTAAACCTGGTGCATGTGGTAAGTCTTAGCCAGAGCATTAAGACAAGAAAAAGAAATAAAGGGCATCCAAATTGGTAACGAAGAAGTTAAACTGAGCCTTCACAACTCTTACAAGGAGTAAATATCAAGCTCATTTATTAGTAAGTCTGCTAAAGCTGTCTTCTCCCAAAATATAGTGCTTCCTGAATATTCCTTTAGCTACAGAGAGGAAACCCTGGTGGTGTAGTGGTGTAGTGGTTAAGTGCTACTACTAATCAAAAGGTCAGCAGTTTGAATCTGCCAGGCACTTCTTGGAAACTATGGGGCAGTTCTACTCTGTCCTATAGAGTCGCTATGAGTCAGAATCAACTCCATAGTAGTGAATCTAGTTTGTTTTGGGTAACTATAAAGAGTTTGGAGGTGATAATGAAGACAATTTGGCTCAAATTTGTATTCTGTCTAAGGAGCACTCCACCAAAAGTTCTGCTTTTTATTTTGTATTTTTTCCTGTAAACTGGATATCAACTTCTTGGATTATAATCAAACTAATTTTAGAGAAATCCAACCATGTTCACAACCCTCACTGCCATCTGTCACATTTCCTCAGTGACTCCTCAATTTCGGGCATAAATTTCAAGCTCCTTATCAAGAGCTCCTTCCCAGTCAGTTTAGCTCCCATCAACTTCTTTATTTGAATGTGGCAGGCTGTTTCACACTTTTGGATTGTCCAATATGATGTTTTCTTCTTGTTTCTTTCTATTAATCTAATTAACTCCTACTGACTTTAAAACTTAGCTCAGATGTTACCATCTCAGGAAAATTTCTTTTAGTGCGATTTTTCCTCCTCCATGCTCCTAAAGACTTCAGGCTTACTCTTCAGTCCTTGATGTTTCCTTGATGGTAAGCTTCTTGAGGGCAAAGGTAGCATGCCGTTCTCATCTCTAAAATCAGGCTGCTCAGAGTGTGGTACCCAGCAGGCCGTCAGTAGATCCTTGTAGAATAAAGAGATAACTGAAGGGCCAGAACTGCCAGTGATTCTTCCTACAAGACAAGCAATTCTTCCTACAGAGCCAAACTTCCATCGTTTGACCAGCTGGTCCGCTGTCATACGTATCACATTCTCCTTGTACTTAGAACAGCTGTAACTACCTAGATTGAGCAGACAATTTGTTAGACCCCCAGAAGGTGAACGTCTGAACTACCTACACCAATGCTTGTCCAATTTCTTTCTGAAGATGAGGGCTCCTTTCACTTCCTAAAACTAATTCTGGGCTTTGCAGACACCTAGTTTCAGGATTGTTCTTTCTCCTTTCTCAGGTAGCTTTTACATGTACTATAGGGCGTGGTTGACATGTAATCCAGGGACTCCTGGGAAAGGCTGGGTCTATACCAGTCCTTTTTCCCTTTAATCTAATGAGCTAAGGAGCCCTGGAAACTTAGAAAAATAGGACGAGGCTGGGCTTAGACTGTTTGGCTTTTTCTACAAAGCAAGAGAACCTCTACCATGTGTCAGGGGCCACAGCAGCCTTGGGCTTCGGCTATCTGGGGAGTAACTCCTGTCGCTGTAGGAGTGGGAGGGAGGGAAGGAAGAGGGAAGAAGGGAGAAGCAAGAAGAACAGATATGTTCTACATGGCCCACTTTCCACAGATGCTGGGCACAGCATCTCATTCAAATCAAGGCCTGCCCTTGTTCCTGTTCCAAGCAAGCTTCAGGCCCAATGAGTATACATTCCAAATGATGCCAGCAACTCCCCTAGTGAAATCCTACCACAGAGTTCTTGCTCCTATCCCACCCCCTTAGCCCCCTGCCAGCTTCCCAGTTACTGTCGCTCCCTGCTGTTGCATAGCAGCAAATCCTCCCTGTGCAGGCTTGATTCTAATTGCATGAACATCTGTTTCCATAATGGCTAGCAAGCTCATTGTTGTCCTGTGTGTTATTCAGGCCACTACAAGCACCTCTTATCACAACACCTTGCCAGAACATGACACAGAATCTGTCAAATTTCATTTCTTAGTCCCTCAAATCCCTATGTAAGTATTTATTCCTGCAGTAAGCTCCAAGCTCCAGTCGCTTGGCCCTCCTCCCCTGCCCGGGCTGTGCTGTCCC